>CAMXCT020005112.1:140000-165000 GCA_947184155.2 Cladocopium goreaui | reverse complement strand
TTAGTGTGGGATGTCAGTGGTCATCTTTGATCCACCTCCATTTGGTTTACATTCAATACTTGCTTGTCACAATTAATGGGTCAAAAATTGAAATGTAGAGGACCGCAGATTTTAGTCCATTTTTAGTGACCTTTTGATGGGTGGATATTTTGACCAAAAACTAGTATAACCATCTGATTAGTATTGGGGTACCCAATTTGGACCCATAACCACATCCTTATCCCAGCTGCTTGGCACTACAGGATCCCCGGAGGCAGCGCAGTGATCCTGGCTTCTGACGGCTTGTGGGAAAAGGCCCAGGGGGATTGGTTGGGCATTGGATCGGATATCCCAAGTTTATGGGCTGCCAATCTGATCAACGGTACCATTGATCCACAGGAAGAATTCCGCAATATCTTTCCCACCACATCCACGACTCATCATGACCTAAAGGTTGGTTTCCAAGTTTAAGATCAAAGCAATATGAACATTCTCCACGCTTACAAATACCTTGAATTTAAGAAATTGCCCGTCAAAGTTGGCTGTGTTGACACTTTTGGCCCTGGGAAGATAAATCGGGACATGAATAGGGAGAGAAATGGGGGGATATATCTAGGAACACAACAGGGAGATACGTAGGGTGAAAAATACAGATGTTGCAGCCTGAACATCATTTTTTTCTTATATTGTGACTTCTGGAGACGTGAGGCTGCTAAATGTTTGCTACACTTCTTTTGGCAACAACAGGAGCATACTTGCTTTGTCTTCCGCTCAGAGTCGTATGTGCATGCTCACATTTGTGCACATGTCAAGTACAAAAAGGCTTAGCCCAGACTTGTTCGTCGGGTGTTAAGACGAAAACTGCGAACAGAAGGGTTGCATTCTGGATTGTAGAAAGATGCTCCCTGGTGAAATATAATGAAATATAAATAAATATCTTTCAATATCTTTCATACAGGAATGGAGCTTCAAAATGTGCTGAAACATAATCCAAACGGGTGTGCAGAATCCAGCATTCTTGCTGCAACATCTCCATGTGTCCTGTGTCTATCCGCCCGCATCTTTTCCAAGTTTCACTCCCGCTGCCATCAGCGTCTGCTTCAGGTGACGACCCAAGAAGTGGCTGCCATCACCACCGCCGCCTTGAAGCTAAAGGGCGATGACCAAGGTGCAGTTACCAACCCCAGCTACCCTCTGGTAAACTAACAGTTTGCTATTGAAAATGGCCATAGAAATAGTTGATTTACCATGATTTACCTATGAAAAATGGTGATTTTCCATACTTATGTAAACGTTTACCAGAGGGTACACCATTGGGGAAAGGTTGTGGCAGTTGATGTGGAAAAGATGCGAACCTTGGCCACGGACACATGTCAAACATCTCAATGAACAGTACACTCACCAAGTCAGCCATTTAGTGACGTCAACCATAGGAGAAACTGGTTGGTGGCTTCAAACGTTTTTGGTTTTTCCATAATATATGGAATAATCCTTCCCATTGACTTTCATATTTTTCAAGGTAGTTAAAACCACCAACCATAGGAGAAATGTTTGGGTCCCTTTTTAAGTCGCGAGGACATGGATTCGTTAGATCAGAGTGACAGCCAAACACTGATGGCAGCGGGAAGCCCTCGCTCTAGGCCTTTCATTTGCTATAGCCACATATGGCGACTGATTCGAATCAACATGTTTTTCCCAGCGTGGCATGGCCAGGTACCTATGTTAGAGCTACATCAGATTTGATATGTGTCGTATATGTATTGGATATATAGTTATAAGAATCTAAATAGTGAGAGAGAGAGATAGAGAAATGTCTAAACTCATGTTTTCATGGCCTGTCCGCCAAAAGTTGTCATGGTTGAATCATAGACTTGCTTCTGTCTCTGCAAGCTTCGCCAACTTCAGGTTTCTTCCCGCCAGTTTTGCACTTCTGCAGATAAACGTATATGCCAGTATATGCACGTTTACAGACGATTACACATTTCCCACATCCCTTTTTTGCCGCAGGTGCAGCAGTCGCAGCCAAGGCCCTGGTCTCTGAGGTCGCAGCAGGGGATGGCTCGAATGGCTGCCGGTTGCGAGTCTTTTGGTGGCCACGGTTTCGGTTGCCCCCCAAGGTAGCCCGCGATGTTCCTAGAATGACATTTGCTAATTTGATCATAGTTGATCTAATTTGCTGGGTTTTGATGAGCCCTTATTAGGATTCGACCGAGACCATCTCACACAACACAAGTAAGCACGGGGCCATGCGTGTATGTTTCGCTTGTACATAAAGTTCGTATACATTGGATTGGTGGTATCCACATAGCTGACCATTGATTGGTTGTCCATCTACTTGTTGTGGACACCTAGCATCTTCAGCAAACAAACACCTTCTCGATTCTAGATTGTATTTGAAATGGTTTCGGGCAATAGTTGATCCAGCCGCCGCTCGCAGGCACGCTCTCGTTGGATTCAGGAGGGCGGCGACGTGGATGACATCACAGCGGTGCTTGGGCACAGGATTTGTGCCCCCTGAGTTGTTGGCTGGGAATTCTTGATTTCAACCCCTTCCTTAGAACCATTTACAGGCCACACATGAAGATACCCAAATGGGGGACTGAAAATTGCCGCTGTTTTTGATTTTTCCCGCCATAATTTCTCAAGTGAGATGACTAGGGCCACTTCCCGAGAGATAGGACGGTCGAAAAGAAAAATCGAATACAAGTTTCGCTCCAAAGGGATATTCAGATTTTATCAGATTTTCAATTTGGGTTTCAGCAGTTTCTGGGACCTAGTTCATGGACGTAGCAATTTTGGGCCAAGGGCCTCATTCTCAAAGAGACCTTCCCTGTGGAGATTTCTCTCTTAGAGGTCTTATCCCTTTGGTGATTCTGGTTTGTACAGCCAAACTGTTTTTCTTTGTTTTCTCTTTTTCTTGGTTAATGACAGTTTGAATCAGTTCCATGTCCCAGCTGGGGTGCAAGGATCACTTGCCACCTGGCCCTCGTAGCTGAGGTGGTGGTGCATTTGAGCCAGGAAACCATGCCTGAGCTGGCGTCTGGTGCGTAAGTCGCAGAAAGGTCCCATTGGCCAACCCGGTGTGCCAGGATTCAAATATCATCCTTCTTTGGATGATGATATGTGAGGATCCAAAATTTGCGGTTTTCAACTAGACGTGTTGAAACCACCACAAATGTAGAAGACATGATTGAGATTCGTTTGGGCTCCACAAGTAGTATAATTAGCGTAAGGTGCTGTACAAGAACCAGTTCTCGAAGGCTTGGGAAATCCTTTGTTTAAGATAGAATCGCCTCTGTTTACACTGCAAGCAGTTGCTAATTAATTAGTTGCTGCTTCGAAGTTGAACAATGGATGCCTTTGGGCATGACGCCCTGTAACCTTGAATTTTGCGGCGAGCTGAATGCCTGGAGGTCCTCCAGGAACTCTTGAAGCCAAGTGACAGGGATGGGCTTCGCGTGTCTAGTAGGATTTCACCTCGTCAAGCCCATCCTTGGTATTCATGTCTTGGTCAAACAAAAACGCCCTCTGTGGTGGGTGTGTCCCAGCGCTATGCATCGCCATGCCATTTGTTTTGGTTGGCAAAACACGTAAGAGAATCACGTGAAACTAAACCATTTCAGTGTTTCCCTTGTCGTGAGTTGACACATGTTGATGCCACAAAACTTCGCAGCTTCCTAGATAGTTGAATTGAATCCCCCAATTTTGGGACAGACCCAAGTTGCCAATGTAGTACCCTCACCGCACATCCTGCCATGGGATGGAAAACCAAGAGTGAAGGGGTGTCTGCCGAAAGTGCCTCTCCAAGAATTCGGACATGCGTCAGAGTCTTTGTTCTCATCTCTTTTGGAGGTTCTGTTGAGGAAGGGAGGTGTATTTTGCAGACCTCAATGGCCAGAAACAACCGTATCCACATGGCTGCTTTGTAGGTATACTACTCAGATAGCAATTCCGCTTAGTACCTGGAAAAAGTTCGATGATCATGGCTCCCTTAACAGGGGTTACTCGGAAAATACGTCGGCTTGGAACCACGGGCATGAACCAGACATGGCCAGACACAAACGAAGTTGGTTAATACCCATGGTTTCAAGCCATGGTATTTTCCGAATAACCCTTATCAAGGAACCCATGATCATCGAACTTGTTCCAGGTACTAACCGGGTTTGTTGGGTACACCCTCTAACCATTATTGATGTGGGTTGGAATCTGAACTTGTGGTGGTTCTGAAAAACTTGCTACTTGTAACCAGGATGCGCAAAGTATAATATGTGATCCCCACACGCCAACAACTTTCTCACTTACCTCAGTTGCACATCTCCTATTTAGGCTGGGTCACATCATATTTCCCCACCTGCCAGGTGAGGGTTGTTAGATTTTATGTCAGTTGCCTCCTCCTCCTCCTGCTCCTCCTGCTCCTCCTCCTCCTCCTGCTCCTCCTCCTTCTCCTCCTCCGCCTCCTCCTGCCTCGTCCTCCTCCTCCTCGTCCTCCTTGTCATCCTTGTCGTCCTTGCTCAACTGCGACCCGCGATCCACAGTGTTCTCTGCCGGACCTCAACCACGACCACCCACGCCCAGTGTTCCCTGCCGGACCTCAACCACGACCATCCACGCCCAGTGTTCCCTGCCGGACCTCAACCACGACCATCCACGCCCAGTGTTCCCTGCCGGACCTCAACCACGATCATCCCCGCCCAGTGTTCCTGCCGGACCTCAACCACGACCATCCACGCCCAGTGTTCCCTGCCGGACCTCAACCGCGAGTATCCACGCCAAGTGTTCCCTGCCGGACCTCATGTAGGAAGATATGGGACAAAGAATGTGCAGAAGAAAGTTAGAAAGAAGTGTCAGAAAGAATGCCAGAGAAGAATGCCAGAAGATATGCCAGAAGATATGCCAGATAGAATGCCAGATAATATGCCAGAAGATATGCCAGATAGAATGCCAGATAGAATGCCAGAAGAATTGCCAGATAGAATGCCAGAAAATATGCCAGAAGATATGCCAGATAGATATGTCAGAAGATATGCCAGAAGATATGCCAGAAGATATGCCAGAAGATATGTCAGAATATATGCCAGAAGATATGTCAGATAGAATGCCAGAAGATATGTCAGAAGATATGCCAGAAGATATGCCAGATAGAATGCCAGAAGATATGTCAGAATATATGCCAGAAGATATGCCAGATAGAATGCCAGATTGAATGCCAGAAGATATGTCAGATAGAGTGCCAGAAGATATGCCAGATAGAATGCCAGAAGATTTGCCAGATAGAATGCCAGAAGAAATGCCAGAAGATATGCCAGATCATATGCCAGAAGATATGCCAGATAGAATGCCAAATAGAATGTCAGAAGATATGTCAGATAGAATGCCAGAAGATTTGCCAGTAAGAAAATGTATAAATGTCATGGTGGGGATCACACGAAGTAAAGTATTTTTTTTACATTTTTTGTGGGGCACTAGCTTTGATGCTTCGGTTCAAACAATCACCACGTTGACGAAGATGTTTGCAATCATATAATTGCAGAAGAGGATTTTTGTTCGTTACTTCTGTTTCTTGGAGCCGCTTCTTACTTAAATTTAAATTTATTTCGGTGACTTCTACACAGATCTACAAAATACGCGTCGGCCCCGTATCTCACCATTTGTCCGCGGGTCATGGGTTGGTATGTCACCTTCCTTCTCTTGCCTTGGCTCAACAACTGGTGCTTGTTGGCCAAGTGGTTCAGCAAGGCTGCCAAGGGTTGGCTGGGCTGATGCACCGCTTTGCTCACAGACGAAGGTCCGTTGCGACTTGTCTGTGGTGTGGCAGTGGTGTTCGTTCCTGTAATGTAATGTAATGTAATGTAATGTAATGTATAGACCATGGGTAAAATCTTGATGAAACTCATAGAAAGGTACAACCGGGTTGTTGCAGAGCAAAAATGGTAGATTGCTTATCACAAGAAAACCATCATACTGACGGACACCGAGTTAGAACCTCAAAAATTTTCCAAAATTTGGTCGACTCACAGTTAGAACCCCAAAAATCATCACACTTAGAACCTTGGTTTGCAAAAGGTTCTGACTCAGGGGGTAACACCAACCAACTATGAGAACCGCATCATTTTCCTGCACGCATCAAATCTTGTCATTTCAACTTGGCCGCTCTGTTGCGGCAATGCTTGCAAACTCTAATCGCCATTCACTTTGGACAAAATGCTCAGCGTGAGATTCAAAAAAAATGGAAAAATCAAATTGTATGTCTTAAACTAAATTTAACACACACACAAATATATATATATAAATAATTTAAAGATAGGTTGTTGGATATATAAAGAGATTTGTCCCGACCCATGGTCCTGGCCAGAGGTTCTTGGTGTGAGCACTTAAAAGGGGCGCACACACACACACGCACATGTGAGTTTGCTCAACACGGGTTCATATACTGAACTATCTCTGATACGGTTTGTTGTATACTTGTGAATATATGTAAAAAGGTTCTAAGTGTGAGCACGCGCAAGGGCACAGACATATGTGAGTTTGCACAACATGGGTTCATATACAAGACTATCTGTGATATGATATATGTATACTTGTGAGCATGTGTGTGTGTATGCAAAGAGGCTCTAAGTGTGAGCACTCGCAAGGGCACAAACATATGTGAGTTCGCACAACAAGGGTTCATATACAAAACTAATCATGATACGAAATATGTATAGTAATACTTGTCAATATATGTATACAAAGAGGTTCTAAGTGTGAGCACCCGCAATGGCACGTACAAGTGTGAGATTGCACAGCACGGGTTGAAATACAAACATATCTGTGATGGAATATAAGTATACTTGTGACATATGTATGTATGCAAAGAGGTTCTAAGTGTGAGCACGGGCAAGGGCACAGACATATGTGAGTTCGCACAACATGGGCTCATATACAAATGAATCTGTGATGTGATTTATGTAGTCTTGTAAGTACATGCATGTATACAAAGAGGTTCTCAGTGTGAGCACTCGCAAGGGCACAAACAAGTGTGAGAGTGCACAGCACGGGTTGATATACCAACGTATCCGTGATATGATTCTTGATATATGTATACTTGTGAGTATATGTATGTATACAATGACGTTCTAGGTGTGAGCACTCGCAAGGGTGCAAACATATGTCAGCTTGCACAACATGGGTTCATATACAAAAGTATCTGTGATGGAATATATGTATACTTGTGAGCACATGTATGTATGCAAAGAGGTTCTAAGTGCGAGCACTCGCAGGGGCACAGACATATGTGAGTTCGCACAACATGGGTTCACATATAAAAGTATTTGTGATATGATATATGTATATTTCTGAGTATATGCATGTATACAAAGAGGTTCTAACTGTGAGCACTCGCAAGGGCACAAACATATGTGAGTTCGCACAACAAGGGTTCATATACAAAACTATTCATGATACGAAATATGTATACTAATACTTGTGAATATCTGTATGCAAAGAGGTTCTAAGCGTGAGCACTCGCAAGGGCACAAACAAGTGTGAGAGCGCACAGCACGGGTTGATATACCAACGTATCCGTGATATGATTCTTGATATATGTATACTTGTGAGTATATGTCTGTATACAATAATGTTCTAGGTGTGAGCACTCGCAAGGGTACAAACATATGTCAGCTTGCACAACATGGGTTCATATACAAAAGTATCTGTGATGGAATATATGTATACTTGCGAGCACTGGCAAGGGCACAAACATATATGTGAGTTCGCACAACGTGGGTTCATATACAAAACGATACATGATACGATGTATGTATACTAATACTTTTGAATATCTGTATGCAAAGAGGTTCTAAGTGTGAGCACTCGCAAGGGCACAAACAAGTGTGAGAGTGAACAGCACGGGTTGATATACCAACGTATCCGTGATATGATTCTTGATATATGTATACTTGTGAGTATATGTATATGTATACAGTGACGTTCTAAGTGCGAGCACTCGCAAGGGCACAGACATATGTGAGTTCGCACAACATGGGTTCACATTTAAAAGTATCTGTAATATAAAATATGTATATTTGTGAGTATATCTATGTATACAAAGAGGTTCTAACTGTGAGCACTCGCAGGGGCACAGACATATGTGAGTTCGCACAACATGGGTTCACATATAAAAGTATTTGTGATATGATATATGTATACTTCTGAACATATGCATGTATACAATGAGGTTCTAACTGTGAGCACTCGCAAGGGCACAGACATATGTGAGTTCGCACAACATGGGTTCACATATAAAAGTATCTGTAGTATAAAATATGTATATTTGTGAGTATATCTATGTATACAAAGAGGTTCTAACTGTGAGCACTCGCAAGGGCGCAGACATATGTGAGTTCGCACTGTTCGCACAACACGGAGTCATACACAAAAGTATCTGTAATATGAAAAATGTATATTTGTGAGCATATGTATGTATTCAAAGAGGTTCTAACTGTGAGCACTCGCAAGGGCACAGACATATGTGAGTTCGCACAACACGGAGTCATACACAAAAGTATTTGTAATATGAAATATGTATATTTGTGAGTATATCTATATATATGTATGTATACAAAGAGGTTCTAAGTGTGAGCACTCGCCTCAAAGTGTGCACTGGCAAGGGCAGTGACATATGTGATTTGGCACAACTTGAGTTCATATACAAAAGTATTTATCATACGATATGATATATGTATACTTGTGGATATGTGTATGCACCTGGAGAACCAAAACCCTAAGAATTCTTCGGGTCAACGCAAGAACCTGAGGTATTTCGGAAAAAATAAGAAAACCTCGGTTTTCGATTGAAGACCTCGGGTATTGATTTTGAACCCGTACTTAACCCGTACCTAACCCGTACCTAACCCGTACTTAACCCGTACTAACCCGTACCTAACCCGTACTTTCAAAATGGGTTTAAATACCCCGGGTTTTGTCAGAAAAGCTCAGGTATTTTTCAAACCCTAAGATTTCTGCGGGTTTTGTTTTTCATGGTGTATACAAAGAGGTTCTAAGTGTGTGGGTTCGCGAGGGCAGAGACATATGTGAGTTTGCACAACATCGGTTCATACACAAGAGTAGCGATAATATTATACATGATTATACAAGTATACTTGTGAATATATGTATGCTTACAAGGGGTTCTAACTGTGAGTGTGTACAAGGGC
The DNA here is from genome assembly GCA_947184155.2 of Cladocopium goreaui. Classification (NCBI taxonomy): domain Eukaryota; class Dinophyceae; order Suessiales; family Symbiodiniaceae; genus Cladocopium; species Cladocopium goreaui. Next base: position 155,827 of record CAMXCT020005112.1, on the reverse strand, counting down.
AGGAGCATATGTGGTATATGAAATGTGGGGTTCTAACTGCGGTTAATTTTAGCGCTTCTAACTCATATGAGTAAGAACCCGGCCAGATGTACGAAGTCCGTTTTTTTTTCCAAAATAGGTTCTAACTCGGTGTTCCGTTTTTTCCGGAGCCCCAAATCATTGGAAAAACACAGTGTTTCGCGACTTTCCTACCTTTTCTCGCATCTGCATCTTCTTTCTTCTTACTCTTTCTCTTCTACTCTTCTTTCTTCTAATCTTTCTCTTCTCTCTGCCTCTTCCCTGCTCTGCTTTTCATCTGTCCATATTGTCGGAAGTTTGACTTCTAAACTTCCTTCGATCATAAGACTGTTATACGACTGAGTTTTTACAGAGAAAAAATGGTGGACAGCTTACCACTAGAAGACTATTAGGCATATCCCAAGTTTGTTCATGTTGCTTTGGTCAAAAGTGGGGCCGGGTCAGGACTTTGTTGCGACCTCACCTGCTGGTCATCCGAATGATGGCAAGCATTGGAGGTATTCTCCCGAAAACAGGAACAATCAGGTTTGCTTACAGTAAATAATTTGCCCAGATTGCAAGTAGTTGTTTCCTAAATATCAAGTGATTTTCCCATTTTGAAGTGAGGGTCAATGCTATTTCTGTCCAGGTCATAGCACATTTCTCTGGGGAAGTCCATGTGCCATGTCCGTGAAAGCAGTGAAATCGAGCGGATTTGGTTGGGCCCATTTTCATCATTTCCCATGGTTGGGCTCAGCTCCATGCGCAGAGGTTCCCAAGATGAACCCACACTGATAAGCAAGCATGAATTATTCATGCATATTCATGCAAATAAATAGCCTGTGAGGCAAAGGTTTTCACTGGTAGTTGGCGATGCATTTTCATGTTTAAGATCGTTCAGTAAATTTTCTAATCATGTTCATTGACTTATATCACGAGCTTGTTGACTATGGTCATCTATGTTCTGGTGTTTTTTGACAAATTCTAAATCCAATTCGCCCACGAATCCCCCGTGATCTTTTGGTACATCCTGCTGAGAACTAGCAGCTGCATCTCATGGGACAGGTCCCAAAATGCCTTGCGGTTCCTGAGGCCGAAGAAAAGGTGGCAGAGGTGAGGGACTCAGACGGATGGCGTCCGTTGCGACTTGTCTGTGGTGTGGCAGTGGTGTTCGTTCCTGTAATGTAATGTAATGTAATGTAATGTATAGACCATGGGTAAAATTTTGATGAAACTCATAGAAAGGTACAACCGGGTTGTTGCAGAGCAAAAATGGTGGATTGCTTATCACAAGAAAACCATCTGACATATCCCAAGTTACTTTTTTCAAGGAGTAGCATTGTAATAGCGGAATATTACCAATTGGGGCTATCCCCCCTCATTGATAGGCCAGGGTTTATCAATCCAGGGTTGACCTTAAAACCAAAAAATCACTTAGAACGGGATGTAGCAGCAGCAAGTTTGGCTGCATTAATCCCTGGCCCCTGAGGATTGAGCCAGCGATTCACCAGATGAATCAACACCTCGGCAGATGAGTTATGAGAGTTGGTGACGGATGACGGACCTATCGTCGTGGCATGATGTAGATATAGAACTGATATGAACTGATAATCTGATATAGGTAGATTGTAAATGGGATCGGATCCCGAAGCACACTGGCAGCTGCTCCCAAGACACCTTCAAACAAGCAAAGCGGTCGTTTTCCTCGACCACGCGGCGCAAAAGTCAACAGGTGACTTCCAAAGGCAGCTGGATTGCACGGCAAAGGCCTCAAGGCCACAAGTAAGCACCCTGGCTTCTAAGAAGCGTCCTCGCTCCACTTCAAATGGCTTCAGCACACGTGAATCCCTGCCCGCCCACCTCTGGCACTCCTGAGCCTATGTGCTGGTGAACGATCATGTGATTTCCCTGAAGTGGAATGAGGAATGCTCGGCAGGATGGAATGTCTGACCACTGATTGATTCAACGAGATGGAATCACAGTAGGTATGTAATTCTAAATATATACATATCTATCTATCTATCTATCTATCTGTCTATCTATCTATCTGTCTGTCTATCTATCTATCTATCTATCTATATATATATATATATACGGTAACAACATTTAAATATGTGGAGGGCGGGCCCGACCGAGAGGCCCCAGAGGTAGTATGAAATACCATTTTGTATCTTTAAACGTAGCTACCGTATGTTTAATTGAATTTGTTTCCGTATGTTTAACTGGCCGGGCGGACCAAGGAAAACTTTCCCAGAGGTAGTCTAAAATACCTGTTTGTATATTTACAAAATCCGTATGTTTAAATGTAGTTACCGCATATCTATATATATATGTGCGTATATATATATATTTTTTGCAGATAAGCACATATTGTTTGCATAAGTATGACAGGTATGGGTTGGTATAGTATGGATTCTTCTCATGTGTGTGGCTGCTTTCTTGCGTGTTCCTTACGTGGGAGAGGAACAGTCCCCACTGCAAATGAATGTTGACGCCTGGTGGAATTCTGCCGTGGTTAGCAAACGTCCCATGTTTTGGATTTTAAGCAGGGTCTTGACATGTTTGTTCAAGATGATATCTTCCATCGTTGGCCTTTGTTTTGATAGGATAGTTCCAGCCTCGTTTCTGTTGGTGCTCTATGGTTTGCAGTGACAATTCCCTCTGTTTATTTCGAATGGGTAATACATCTACACATCAGGGATTGTCCACTATCATTGATGTTTGTTTACAACAAGGTAACCCAATCATGAGGCGTGCTCATTTCCACATCACCCTGGATTAACATTCATCCAAGATTTACGTCAACCATCACATGCCAATGATTAATTACTTTATTGACAGATAAACGTGGAACCCCAAGGGTGAGATCTGGATGTCTGGATGATGTAAGTTCTAGACCTGCTGCAAATCACAATTGGGTTTCTTCGTTGTTTTCAGATGCTGCATGCCCACTATGCTGTGGTTTCATATCCCCACCAAAATCAGCCTTGGATGGGCAGTTTATTAAACTGGTCACTGTTGGTGGGTGCCTGGCAGAGTCCATTTGAACCCCTTAGACTATGTTGGATTTGCCATGCATGTATGCCTATTTTATCTTATTTCATGTATTTTTTTTATATGCAGCTGACTGAGGGCTGAAGGCCCAAGAGTTTGTGTTTTTTGCCAAACACGAGGTAGATATTCCTTGGTGTTTTGCTACAAGATTAGTTGGAGTGACAGTTTCCATCCCAATCCTGTGGATGTGAGCTGGCAAATTCCCATGGCATATGCCATCCAAATAATTCACCAAATACTACGTGGATCCCCTGGGCGCGCCTTGGTTGACCCATTGCCAGCCCTGCGAATCCTGAGGCCTATCAGGCGCTGGCAACAGTGAGGGGACTCAGACGGGCTAAAAACCACGGTTTTTGATGTGCCAGTGGTGTTCTTTTGGGAATATGCCAATCCAATCATTCATCTGGTTGGTGGTTTCAAACATGACTTTTATTTTCCATAATATATGGGGTAATCCTTCCCATTGACTTTCATATTTTTCATGATGGTTGAAACCACCAGCCAGTCATGCAAAGACTTAGTTTTCACTGGTAGTTGGCGATGTGTCTTTATGTTCTGTCATGTGTCCTGACTGACAAAGCATTTTGTTCACAATGAGCCCATGCATCCCCCGTGATCTTTTGGTACATCCTGCTGAGAACTAGACGTCCACTGCGAATTGTTTGTGGTGTGGCAGTGGTGTTCTTTCCTGTCATGTAAAGACCATGAGTAAATTTTGATGAAATTAATAAACATGTCGTACAACCGGGTTTTTACAGAGCAAACATGGTGGACGGCTTGCAACCAGAAAACCATCAGACAGATCCCAAGTTACTTTTTTCAAGGAGTAGCGTTGTAATAGCGGAATATTACCAATTGGGGCTATCCCCCCTAATTGATAGGCCAGGGTTTATCAATCCAGGGTTGACCTTAAAACCAAAAAATCACTTAGAACGGGATGTAGCAGCAGCAAGTTTGGCTGCATTAATCCCTGGCCCCTGAGGATTGAGCCAGCGATTCACCAGATGAATCAGCACCTCGGCAGATGAGTTATGAGAGTTGGTGATGGATGACGGACCTATCGTCGTGGCATGATGTAGATATAGAACTGATATGAACTGATAATCTGATATAGGTAGATATATATATATGTATATATATATATATTTATTTATTTACATATATGCAGATAAGCATGTATTGTTTGCATAGGTATTGCAGGTATTGTTTGGTATAGTTTGGATTCTTCTCATGTGTGTGGTTGCTTTCTTGCGTGTTCCTTACGTAGTCCCTACGTGGGAAAGGAACAGTCTCCACTACGAATGAGTGTTGACCCCTGGTGGAATTCTGTCGTGGTTACCCGCTGGTAAACTAACAGTTTGCCATTGAAAATGGCCATTTATAGTGGATTTATGATTAACAGCATGGTGATTTTCCATAGGTATGTTAGTTTACCAGAAGGTAGCCAACGTCCCATGTTTTGGATTTTAAGCAGGGTCTTGACATGTTTGTTCAAGATGATATCTTCCATCGTTGGCCTTTGTTTTGATAGGATAGTTCCAGCCTCGTTTCTGTTGGTGCTCTATGGTTTGCAGTGACAATTCCCTCTGTTTATTTCGAATGGGTAATACATCTACACATCAGGGGATTGTCCACTATCATGTTTGTTTACAACAAGGTAACCCAATCATAAGCACATCACCCTGGATTAACATTCATCCAAGATTTACGTCAACCATCACATGACCATGATTAATTACTTTATTGAAAGATAAACATGGAACCCCAAGGATGAGATCTGTACAATTTGGTTCTTTGTTGATTTTTCTTGGTGCTCATCCAACGGTCATGCCCACGATGTTTGTTTTCTTATCACATCCTAGATCATCCTGGCACATGAGCAAGTCAGCTCTGGATGGGTGTTTAAACTGATCACTCTTGTTGGGTGCCAGGGAGATTCCACATGAACCCCTCTAAATATTGTGGATTTGCCATTCATGCCTATTTATCCATATCCACACCCCCAGAGCTTCTCACTGTTCATGCCAACGCAAAGTAACGAGATATTCCTTCGTGTTTTTTCCCCACCTGCCAGATGAGGGTTGTTTGATTTTATCAGAGCTGTTCTCCTCCTCCTCCTCCTCCTCTGCCTCCTCCGCCTCCATTGCCTCCTCCGCCTCCTCACCCGCCGCCTCCTCCTCGCAGTCCAGATCCCAGTGGGCACAACCGGACCTCCACCGCGAGCTCCAGATCCAAGTGGGCACTGCCGGACCTCAACCGCGAGTTGCAGATCGCAGTGGGCACTGCCGGACCTCAACCGCGACTTCCAGGTCGCAGTGGGCACTGCCGGACCTCAACCGCGACTTCCAGGTCGCAGTGGGCACTGCCGGACCTCAACCGCAAGCTCCAGATCCCAGTGGGCACTGCCGGACCTCAACCGCGAGCTCCAGATTGCAGTCGGCACTGCCGGACCTCAACCGCGCCTTCCAGATCGCAGTGGGCACTGTCGGACCTCAACGGGAAGAATGCCAGAAAAGATGTCAAATAGAATATCAGAAGATATGCCAGATAGAATGCCAGAAAGAATGTCAGAAAGAATGTCAGAAGATATGCCAGCCAGAATGTCAGAAGATATGCCAGAAAGAATGTCACATAGAATGCCAGATAGAATGCCAGAAGATATGTCAGAATATATGCCAGATAGAATGCCAAATAGAATGCCAGATAGAATGCCAGAAGATATGTCAGAATATATGCCAGAAGATATGCCAGATAAAATGCCAGAAGATATGCCAGATAGAATGCCAGAAGATATGCCAGATAGAATGCCAGAAGGTATGCCAGATAAAGTGCCAGATAGAATGCCAAAAGATTTGCCAGATAGAATGCCAGATTGAATGCCAGAAGATATGCCAGAACATATGCCAGAAGATATGCCAGATAGAATGCCAAATAGAATGTCAGAAGATATGTCAGATAGAATGCCAGAAGATTTGCCAGTAAGAAAATGTATAAATGTCATGGTGGGGATCACACGAAGTAAAGTAATATCTCTGATCTAAAAGGTTTGGTTGGACTTTCTCAAGATCCCACAGCTCTTTCATCCCACTCCTGTGAATATGTCATCCCAATAACTCGAACAAATTCTCCTTGCCACAAGTTTCACTGGACATTAATTATATCCCCCTGTGCTGTTTGAGTAAATCGCAAATCTTCCCTCATGAATCCCCTTGCCTTGGTTTGGTAGAACACCCTGCTGATAATTCGGAATAATCGGCCGCCTCTCACCCTGACCTGTCCCCAGAAAACCTACGAATTCTGAGCCTGTCAAGCGCTGGCATCGGTGAGGGGACTCAGACAGATGGCATCCGTTACGAATTACTTTTGGTTTGCCAACCGTGTTCGTCCCTGTAATGCATAGACCATTCTTTGGGTAGATTATGTTGAGTTCCAATGTAGGAATGTTGTACGACTGGGTTTTTTACAGAGCAAAAGTGGTGGATAGTACCAAAACTAAATCATGTTGAAATCCCAAGCTTGTTCATGTCTCTTGGCCAAAAAACCATTTGATCCTTGCTTCAGACCTCCAGCTGAGCCCAAGAGAGGACAACTGGCCCAAGTGCTATAGATTAATGTAGATTATAGGATGTAGTGACCCCAAAGTGACTGGAACTGTGGGGTTTCACCACTCCGCTACTAACGATTTCAACGAGGCACCGCCCGGAGAAGCCTGAAGGCCGAGAGGGATAGTGAGTCTCAGGCAACTAGAGGGGATAGGTAGTAACATGTAGTAACAAAGAAATCAGCGCCTTTGAGGCATCAAAATTACCATTGTTGATCGTTTATGAAATAGGTTGTCAAATGTTGTCAACATTTATCGCCTAGTAGGGATGCCTCACTTCACAAGTGTCTTTGGTTGTTGGGTATCTTCCTCACTAGCGCAATCACAAGGAACCAAGGAAGGAAGTTAGCAAGTAAAGCACGGAAATCAGTGGCGATATGGAAAGAACTACCAAACAAATGATAGAAATTAAAACAACCATGATGGTATGATGGTATTGCTACTACAATGTGTATGTGAATCTGCATCATGACTGTTCAGTTGTATCTCATACATGGGGCTATATATCATGCTGAGAAGCGTCGTATACTTTCTGATATATCATGTTGATTCATACATATTATATATATATACAGTATACATAATATTGGTATCATATTCTCTCATACATGTCTAGTATTTGATTGTTTTGTATATCTACACATTATGTACAAGGTCATCTATGTCTGTAGGGTTTCTATCAAACTACTGTACTCAGCAGGAACCAAGGAAGGAACAAAGGAACGCTGTAAAATCTGAGATCAAGTGAGAAAGCTTGACTACAGGCACATGCTGTTGAACATTCCAATATAACACAACATAACTTATAGATCTTCAAAAACAATGCACCATTGACCTTATGGCAAGAGGCTGGAAATCAGGGCTGATCCAACCGGGTATTCTATATGTAATCTACTCACGACGTATCTACAAATGTATTCATCATATCGATATCCCTATCTTATTTTTTCAATATAGACTATAGAATACTATAGACATATATAGACTATTGATCAAAAAGAAACACAACCATGCGACTGTTCCATAGATCATTGATTATTCTACAGTTTGTTCCTCGATTCCTTCAACTTAATGCCTTCACTAGTATATATTTGTACGTCAAATACCACTAAAAATCCCAAATATAGAGGCTCTATACATATATATATATATATAGATATATTTATTTATTTATACATATACGGTGATATATTAGCCTTTAATATATGTTGGTATATATTAGCCAATTCTATTGTGTTAACCGTTGAGAACTCTCAGTTTGGGATTACTGACCAGGCGGATTCAGTCACCTATGAAACAGCCAAATCCCCGTTGCAAAGAGGATGGTAATTTGGTTTGGTCATGGGGACGGCATCATCCGCAGCAATGTTCAATACCTTTGTTGGTTGATGATTGTACTGGTTTATGCTATCCAAGATATTTTTGACAACCATCAATCATCCATGACTAGAATCCCTATCAACCAACCAGTACAACGGAATGACAGAGGGCTTTGTACACTGCTGAAACAGAAATATATTTTGGAATGGACCGTAGTATTTACATAAAACGCTCTTTCCATGGAAACAGAATCACCAGGATGACTTCAAAATCTTTTGACACTCAAACTAGTTGTGGCCAAGGCCTCTGGAAAATAATTGGCACAACACTGATGATAGATTACCTCTTGGTGGAGTTTCAGTAGAAATGTGGCACTTGATTTCTCGCAATGCCTTTGGAAATGTTCGAAGCGAATGCATGGTGGTTTCGGAGGGTATAAGACTGAACGATTGTCCATCTTCCAAACTGGGATAAGAAGCAGGAGATCCCTGCCACGTTTTGGTTGGAGTTTTGGTTGGAGTTGATCGACCGCATTGCAGAACTAGTGGCGACACGTCCATTTGTTTTCGTCCACTGAGCCAACCCAAAATAGGCCCTTGCCATGCATTTTACCACAATGTTTTGATAGACTATTGGGGGAAAGTCGTTTTAGCTGACCAAGACATGACTGTACAAATCCAGCAGCCCCCGGTCTCTTCCAATGGATGAGCTGCCAACACCACTCCCCGGCCAGGATGGACAATCGAAGAGTGCTGGCACTCTTCGAACAGAGAGGTGCGATCAAATCCGGTCAGCAATCAAACCACGACACGAATGTTAAATGGGCAGATCATCCAAAATAGTTGTTGCGATGTTCAAATTGTCAGGTTTAATTATCGGAGGGTACATCCAGGAAATGTTTGGTGAGTAGGTTGTAAACCCCTGGATCCCCTTTTTAACTTTAAATCATTGGACCGCACCTCAGTTGGTAGAGTCGGAGCAATATGCATCTCATCGGGGTGATAACTTTGCAGAAACCACATCGCAATAGCAAACCCACCATACACATCCATACACCATACATACACCATATATGACTGACAGCTATTTTTTGTAAATTGAAAAGTAGTCTTGGGTCGTACCCCGGAGTTGTTGGTGGGGAAAGTGGCATCTTACTGCACCCGACTGACCTACCTATTTCATGCAAATACAACCAAACTACTGGATCTGTAAATGCCAGGGTTTGGAGTGGGTTGGAGGTTTCCATTAGGTACAATGTATTTTGTTCACTTTAAGAAACAACTGCTAATTATTGTTTCAACTGGTTTCAACGAATTATGTGTTGTATTTCCAACTAGGACTTTCGAATCTTCATACGATGCGATGCTTCCCAGTTAACTTCTGAAACCGGTGTCAGAGCTGCCTCAAGAATTGCCAGCGATCGCAAGAGGGCACGCTTTTCAGGAGCCTGAGGTCACTATTTGTTGCACAAGCATCACTAGTCTAGGTAATTAAAGCCACCTCACTGGCAGACCTCATCACAGATTATGGTCAATAAGGGAAGCCATCCCGAAAATGGCTTAGTTCGAACTTGTTTTCTCATGCGTTTAGATTACAGTAATTTGATGTAATTTGCCCAGAAGTGGTTTCACCTCAATCACTCTCGCCTCGCACATAAACAGATTTTGAGAAACACCATATATATATACATACATACATACGTATACATATATGTGCTAGCCCCCCCACCTAAGGTCCACTTTTAGATGCTCTTCCACAGACATGCATGATAAAGCTCACTGCATACTTTAATTAAGCATGCAATGAGTTTGATCATGCAAATTCTGTAAGCCATTCAAAGAACCAGTATTCCTACCAAATATAGAGCTAAACATGCAGTGTTCCTTTATGGAGAAGTGCAGTTTTCCTTTCAGAAAATCGTTCAGCCTTTGTTCAATTATGGAGTTTTTCTTTCAAAACACCAGATTCCTACACAATATGCAGTGTGTGATTAACATTGAGTATTGCTGTGAAAAAGTCCAATGGCTGATGCTCATGGCAGCATTCCTTGAAAAGGAAAGATTGTTGTTAAAGGAAGATGTTGCTCACAGATTACAATCTGCCTTGAAGACAAGATAGTCCTTTCAATGATAAATACTATTCTTGCAAGATTTTTTTAATGTGGAAAGATGAAATACATCCTTTTTATTCCCGAGAGCATCTGAGCGCAGGGTTCTTCCAATAGTGGGTGTCCGTAAAACATCTTCTCATCTTCACATCTTCTCATCTTCACACCTTCTCCTCTTCACATCTTCTCATCTTCACATCTTCTCATCTTCACATCTTCTCATCTTCACATCTTCTCATCTTCACATCTTCTCATCTTCACATTTTCTCCTCTTCACATCTTCTCATCTTCACATCTTCTCATCTTCACATCTTCTCATTCATCTTCACATCTTTTCGTCTTCACGTCTTCTCATATTCGCATCTTCTCCTCTTCACATCTTCTCACCTTTTCATCTTCACATCTTCTCATTCATCTTCACATCTTTTCATCTTCACATCTTCTCATCTTCGCATCTTCTCCTCTTCACATCTTCTCATCTTCACATCTTCTCATCTTCACATCTTCTCATCTTCACATCTTCTCCTCTTCACATCTTCTCATCTTCACATCTTCTCATCTTCACATTTTCTCCTCTTCACATCTTCTCATCTTCACATCTTCTCATCTTCACATCTTCTCATTTTCTCCTCTTCACATCTTCTCATCTTCACATTTTCTCATCTTCACATCTTCTCATCCTCACATCTTCTCATCTTCACATCTCCTCATTCCTCTTCACATCTTCTCGTCTTCACATCTTCTCATTCATCTTCACATCTTCTCATCTTCTCATCTTCACATCTTCTCATCTTCACATCTTCTCATCTTCACATTTTCTCCTCTTCACATCTTCTCATCTTCACATCTTCTCATCTTCACATCTTCTCATTCATCTTCACATCTTCTCCTCTTCGCATCTTCTCACCTTCTCATCTTCACGTCTTCTCATCTTCTCATCTTCACATCTTCTCATCTTCACATCTTCTCATCTTCACATTTTCTCCTCTTCACATCTTCTCATCTTCACATCTTCTCATCTTCACATCTTCTCATTCATCTTCACATCTTCTCCTCTTCGCATCTTCTCACCTTCTCATCTTCACGTCTTCTCATCTTCACATCATCACATCTTCTCATCTTCACACCTTCTCATCCTCACATCTTCTCATCTTCACATCTTCTCATCTTCACATCTTCTCATCTTCACATCTTCTCATTCATCTTCACATCTTCTCATCTTCACATCTTCTCATTCATCTTCACACCTTTTCATCTTCACATTGTCTCATCTTCGCATCTTCTCCTCTTCTCATCTTCACATCTTCTCATCTTCACATCTTCTCATCTTCACATCTTCTCATTCATCTTCATCTTCTCATCTTCACATCTCATTTATCTTCACATCTTTTCATCTTCACATCTTCTCATATTCGCATCTTCTCCTCTTCACATTTTCTCACCTTCTCATCTTCACATCTTCTCATTCATCTTCACATCTTCTCATCTTCACATCTTCTCATATTCGCATCTTCTCCTCTTCACATCTTCTCACCTTCTCATCTTCACATCTTCTCATTCATCTTCACATCTGTTCATCTTCACATCTTCTCATCTTCGCATCTTCTCCTCTTCACATCTTCTCATCTTCACATCTTCTCATCTTCACATTTTCTCCTCTTCACATCTTCTCATCTTCACATCTTCTCATCTTCACATCTTCTCATCTTCACATTTTCTCCTCTTCACATCTTCTCATCTTCACATCTTCTCATCTTCACATCTTCTCATCTTCACACCTTTTCATCTTCACATCTTCTCCTCTTCACATCTTCTCACCTTCTCATCTTCACCTCTTGCCCTCTTGCCCTCTTGCCCTCTTGTCCTCTTGCCCTCTTGTCCTCTTGCCCTCTTGCCCTCTTGCCCTCTTGCCTTCTCCTTCTTTTCTTTTTCTCTCTTGAAGGCGGCGGCAGGGGCAGTGGCAACGAGACGGCACGAAACGCAACCCTTTCGCACGAAATGAGAGCCAAAAACTGCGGTAAAATTGCAATTTCCGGGTGTCCGGCGCAACCCTTTCGCACGAAATGAGGTTCGATCGCCAAAAACTGCGGTAAAATTGTGATTTCCGGGTGTCCGGCGCAACCCTTTCGCACGAAATGAGATTTGATCGCCAAAAACTGAGGTAAAATTGCGATTTCAAGGTGTCCGGCGCAACCCTTTCGCACGAAATGAGGTTCGATCGCCAAAAACTGAGGTAAAATTGCGATTTCCGGGTTCCCGTTGCAACCCTTTCGCACAAAATGATGGTCGATCGCCAAAAACTGCGGTAAAATTGCGATTTCTTCTGTGTGTACAAAGCTTCTGTGTGCTGTGTGTCAAAGCTTCTGTGTGTAAAAGCATCTGTGTGTAAAAGCCTCTGTGGTGTAAAAGCGTCTCTGTGTAAAGGCGTCTGTGTGTAAAAGCGTCTGTGTGTAAAACCGTCTGTGTAAAAGCGGCTGTGTAAAAGCGTCTGTGTAAAAGCGTCTGTGTAAAAGCGTCTGTGTGTAAAAGCGTCTGTGTGTAAAGGTGTCTGTGTGTAAAAGCTTCTGTGTGTAAAAGCGTCTGTGTAAAAAGCGTCTGTGCGAAAGCTTCTGTGTAAAATCTTCTGTGTGTAAAAGCCTCTGTGTGTAAAAGCATCTGTGTGTAAAGCCGTCTGTGTGTAAAAGTTTCTGTTGTGTAAAAGCGTCTGCGTGTCAAACCGTCTGCGTGTAAAAGTGATTGTGTGTAAAAGCGCTTGTGTGTAAAACCGTCTGTGTGTAAAAGCGTCTGTGTGTAAAAGTGTTTTTGTGTAAAAGTGTTTGTGTGTAAAACCGTGTGTGTGTGTGCAAAAGCGTCTGTGTGTGAAAGCTTCTGCGTGTAAAAACGTCTGCGTGTAAAAGCTTCTGTGTGTAAAAGCGGCTGTGTGTAAAAGTGTTTGTGTCTAAAAGTGTTTGTGTGTAAAAGTGTCTGTCTGTGTGTAAAGCCGTCTGTGTGTAAAAGCGTTTGTGTGTGAAAGCTTCTGTGTGTAAAAGCGTCTGCGTGTCAAACCGTCTGCGTGTAAAAGTGATTGTGTGTAAAAGCGCTTGTGTGTAAAACCGTCTGTGTGTAAAAGCGTCTGTGTGTAAAAGTGTTTCTGTGTAAAAGTGTTTGTGTGTAAAACCGTCTGTGTGTAAAAGCGTCTGTGTGTGAAAGCTTCTGTGTATAAAAACGTCTGCGTGTAAAAGCTTCTGTGTGTAAAAGCGGCTGTGTGTAAAAGTGTTTGTGTGTAAAAGTGTCTGTGTGTAAAGCCGTCTGTGTGTAAAAGCGTTTGTGTGTAAAAGCTTCTGTGTGTAAAAGCGTCTGCGTTTGAAAGCTTCTGTGTGTAAAAGCTTCTGTGTGTAAAAGGGTCTGGGTGTAAAAGTGTCTGTGTGTAAAAGCTTCTGTGTGTAAAAGCGTCTATGTGTAAAAGCGTCTAAAAGCTTCTGTGGCTAAAAGCTTTTGTGTGTAAAAGTGTTTGTGTGTAAAAGCGTCTGTGTGTAAAAGTGTCTGTTGTGTAAAAGCGTCCGTGTGTAGAAGCGTCTGTGTGTAAAAGCGTCTGTGTGTGAAAGTGCCTGTATGTAAAAGCTTTTGTGTGTGAAAGCTTTTGTGTGTAAAAGCTTCTGTGTGTAAAAGCGTCTGTGTGTAAAAGTGTTTGCGATGCAAACTATTGTCTTGTACTTGTGCTATATTGTCTTGATACTCCTCTTCTCTGCCTATAACACATCTTTAATATATTGTTTTGTATTATGGTCTCCATACTAACAAGAGAAGACCCTGCTCCTCCACGCTCTCGGGCCATCCGTCGTCTAGTGGAGCTCAGCTTTCCTCTCATGTTTCTTGTATGAGCATTTTTTTGGGGAACAACTTAACTTCTTCAAAATGATTTCCCTGAAGACAAGGTGTTCCCTTAAACAGGAAGCAGCATTCTTGCAGAAAAATACAGTATGTGGAAAGATGCAATACATACTTTAATGAAGTTCAGCCTCACTCTCATTTTTCTGAATGACAGTTGTCTTTAAAAGAAAGATTTAATTTCTTCAAAATGATGTTTCCTATTCTGTTCAGCTGTATCTTTCAAAAAAATACTACATACACCCAAGGATTCTACTTCATAGTAATGTGTCTTTGTATCATTGCATGGTTTTCAACCAAATGGTTCACTCCCTTTATGAAGGAGGCTTTGCACATACTTGCAACAACACTTTCTTTAAAGGAATGCTTCGCGGTTCAAATGGCTACTTAAAGGATTCCATTCTGTCGCAATGCTGTCCTCCTTCCAGAAATTCCTTGACCTCTTCAACAGAATTTTAAGAAGCTATGACACAGGGTGGTGACTTAGGGCAGTGGTGGAGAAGGGAAGTGGTGACGATGGGAAGTGGGGAGGAAGGGACGTGGTGAGGAAGGGAGGTGGTGACGAAGGGAAGTGGTGACGAAGGGGAGTGGTGAGGAAGGGAGGTGACGAAGGGAAGTGGTGAGGAAGGGAGGTGGTGACGATGGGAAGTGGTGAGGAAGGCAAGTGGTGACCATGGGAAGTGGTGACAATGGAAGGTGGTGCCGAAGGAAAATGGTGATGAAGGGAAGTGGTGGGGAAGGGAGGTGGTGACGAAGGGAAGTGGGAAGGAAGGGAAGTGGTGAGGAAGGGAGGTGGTGACGAAGGGAACTGGTGACGAAGGGGAGTGGTGAGGAAGGGAGGTGAGGAAAGGACGTGGTGAGGAAGGGAGGTGGTGCCGATGGGAAGCGGTGACGAAGGGAAGTGGTGATGAAAAGGGAAGTGGTGACGATGGGAAGTGGTGACGAAGGGAAGTGGTGACGACGGGAAGTGGTGACGAAGGGAAGTGGTGACTTTGGGAAGTGGTGACGATGGGAAGTGATGACGAAGGGAAGTGGTGATGCAGGGAAGTGGTGACGATGGGAAGTGCATGGGCTTTGTTTTGGGGAGGAAGCCGGAGCACGAAACCGTGCATTTTTCCGTGTAAAGTGGCTGCAGCCGGCGATGAAAGGTACCTCGTGTGTGCGGCGGTTGCGGTTTGGATCGTTTCGAGGTCAATCGGTTCCTCCTCTGTGTTCTGCAACGAGTGGTTGTTCCTGTGTGCGTAGTTCTATGCGTTTCTTGAATCTGTGGTTGCAGATCGCATCGGAATGGCTGCATGATTGTTGTCATCTGGTGTTGCCATGTGCGTAGATGCATGCGGGTTAGCCACGTCATGCTGTAAAACGCAATGTAATGGCTGCATGAATGTTGCATGGGCTTTGTTTTGGGGAGGAAGCCGGAGCACGAAACCTTGTATTTTTCCGTGTAAAGTGGCCGATCTATATAATCATCAAAGGGGATTTTGAACATGATCTCCAGATTGCAGCCCGAGCAGCTGCGACCGCTTCTGCCCTAGAGCCCATCTCGATCCATCCCCAGCACCTTGTGATTAAAGCAGGGATTGGTCGGGATATCTTAGAAACAACCCTTTGCATTACAGCAAAAACAAAGATACAGCATGAAGCTGATGGTGAACATCTAGCATAAAATCTAAGCGTAACATAGTGATTGAAGTCACCACTCCAAGAATACAGCTACAAACACTCCAATGATATGTCCTGGAGCCAGCACTGGGTGTGGAGCTAATACTAGATCGTGTTCTGAAGGAATATGTATACGTATATATGTATGTATATATATATACATATGTATATATATATATACATATGTATATATATATATACATGTATATATATATGTAC
>CAMXCT020005112.1:122500-135000 GCA_947184155.2 Cladocopium goreaui | reverse complement strand
TGTAAATGCGTCTGTGTGTAAAGCCGTCTGTGTGTAAATGCGTCTGTGTGTAAAGCCGTCTGTGCGTAAAAGTGTCTTGTAAAACTGTCTGTATGTAAAAGTGTTTGCGTGTAAAAGTGTCTGCGTGTAAAAGTGTCTGCGTGTAAAAGTGTCTGTGTGTAAATGTGTCTGTGTGTGTAAAGCGTCTGCGTGTAAAAGCGTCTGTGTGTAAAATCTTCTGTGTGTCAAAGCGTCTGCGTGTAAACGCTTCTGTGTGTAAAAGCGTCTGTGTGTAAATGCGTCTGTGTGTAAAAGCGTCTGTGTGTAAATGCGTCTGTGTGTAAAGCCGTCTGTGTGTAAATGCGTCTGTGTGTAAAGCCGTCTGTGTGTAAAAGTGTCTGTATGTAAAAGTGTTTGCGTGTAAAAGTGTCTGCGTGTAAAAGTGTCTGCGTGTAAAAGTGTCTGTGTGTAAATGTGTCTGTGTGTGTAAAGCGTCTGCGTGTAAAAGCGTCTGTGTGTAAAATCTTCTGTGTGTCAAAGCGTCTGCGTGTAAACGCTTCTGTGTGTAAAAGCGTCTGTGTGTAAAGCCGTCTGTGTGTAAAAGCGTCTGTGTGTAAATGCGTCTGTGTGTAAATGCGTCTGTGTGTAAAAGTGTCTGTATGTAATAGTGTTTGCGTGTAAAAGTGTCTGCGTGTAAAAGTGTCTGTGTGTTGAGGCGTCTGTGTATAAAAGCCTATGTGTGTAAAAGTGTCTAGCGTCTGTGTGTAAACGCCTCTGTGTGTAAAAGCTTCTGTGTGTAAAAGCGTCTGTGTGTAAAAGCTCCTCTGTGTAAAAGCTTCTGAGAAAAAGTGTCTGTGTGTAAAAAGTTCTGTGTGTGAAAAACAGTACGAAGGATACGATGCAAACTAGTGCCTTGAACTTGTAATTTATTGTCTTGATACTACTTGTCTCGTCTGCCTATAATACATCTTTAATATATTGTCTTGTAATATAGTGTCTCAATACTAACAACAGAAGACCCTGCTCCTCTACGCTCTCGGGCCATCCATCGTCTAGTGTACATTTTGACTTCGAAATGTGCTTCGTGCCGCAACGGCGTCCTTCGCGCCACAACGGCGCGCACTTTTTCGACATCTCAACGTCGAGAAGTGCTCCGTACCCATCATTTTTTTACACTTTTGACTTTGAAATGTGCTTCGCGCCACAACGGCGCGCTCTTTTTCGACATCTGAACTTCCAAAAGTGGTCCGGTGTGTTTTGTACATTTTGACTTGGAAATGTGCTTCGCGCCACAACAGCCTGCAGTTTCTCAACATCTCAACTTCCAAAAGTGGTCCAAACCTGGTGTGTTTTGCACATTTCGACTTCGAAATGTGCTTCGCGCCACAACGGCGTGCACTCTTTCGACATCTCAACTTCCAAAAGTGGTCCGTCCCTGGTGTGTTTTGTACATGTTAACTTCGAAATGTGCTTCGCGCCACAACGGCGTACACTTTTCAACAGCGCAACTTCCAAAAGTGCTGCGAAAACATGTGGTGTTTTGTACATTTTGACTTGGAAATGTGCTTCGCACCACAACGGCATGCAATTTTTCATCTTTCATCTGGCCAGATGGCTCCGCACCCGCCGCTTTAGCGAGCCTACTTTTCGACCCTCCGGAGCCTCAAATCATTGGAAAAACACAGTGTTTCGCGACTTTCCTACCTTTTCGCGCATCTGCATCTTCTTTCTGCTGACTCTTTCTCTTCTCTGATCTGCTCTCTACTACTCTTCGCTTCTCTCTGCCTCTTTCCATTTCTGCTTTTCATCTGTCCATATTGTCGGAAGTTTGACTTCTAAACTTCCTTCGACTAGAAAATGGGGATTGAACTATCGATAGGATTCAGAATCGGATTTCTGATCTTTCATATATACAAGGTGTAGCCGCGGGATTGGATGGTGCAATGCTGAGAAATGTGCAAACATGATCACATTTTTTCCCCACCTGCCGAGTGAGGGTTGTTAGATTTTATCAGAGGTGTGCTCCTCATCCTCCTCCTCATCCTCCTCCTCCTCCGCCTCCTCCTCTTCCGCCTCCTCCAGTTTCTCCCCGACCATGTCTGCATCAACTTCCACGTCCACTTCCGCCTTGCCAACTCTTTGCCAATCTCTTCGCCAACTTCGGCCTTGCCAACTCTTCGCCAATCTCTTCGCCAACGTCCGCGCGCAGTGGGCGCTGCTGGACCTCAACTGCTGGCTTCAGCCTTGCCCACTCGTCGCCAATCTCTTTGCCAACTTCCGCGCGCAGTGGGCACTGCTGGACCTCAACTGCCGGCTTCGGCCTTGCCAACTCTTCGCCAATCTCTTCGCCAACTTCCGCGCGCAGTGGGCACTGCTGGACCTCAACTGCCGGCTTCGGCCTTGCCAACTCTTCGCCAATCTCTTCGCCAACTTCCGCGCGCAGTGGGCACTGCTGGACCTCAACTGCCGGCTTCCGCCTTGCCAACTCGTCGCCAATCTCTTCGCCAACTTCCGCGCGCAGTGGGCACTGCTGGACCTCAACTGCCGGCTTCCGATCTGAGTGGGCAAGGCTGGACCTCAACTGCAAGGTTCTGAGCGTAGTGGGCACCGCTGGAAATTTGAATCAGGGACCTTCCGAGCCCAGTGGGCACCGCTGGACCTCAACGACCATATAGAATGCCAGAAGATATGCCAGATAGAACGCCAGATAGCATGTCAGATAGAATGCCAGAAGATATGCCAGATAAAATGCCAGAAGATATGCCAGATAGAATGCCAGAAGAAAGGCCAGATTTAGAATGCCAGAAGGTATGCCAGATAAAGTGCCAGAATGTTTGCCAGATAGAACGCCAGAAGATTTACCAGATAGAATGCCAGATAGAATGTCAGAAGGTATGCCAGAAGATATGCCAGATAGAGTGCCAGAACATATGCCAGGTAGAATGCCAGAAGATATGCCAGATAGAATGCCCGATCGAATGCCAGAAAATATGTCAGATAGAATGCCAGAAGATTTGCCAGAAACAAAATGTATAAATGTCATGGTGGGGATCACACGAAGTAAAGTAATTTGATTCACTGCCAAAGAATCTGACTGGGTATCTAAACACCTTCAAAGCTGTCATTCAACACAGAAAGGCACATGCTCGCTGGGGCTTGCATTGCTCGAATTGTGAAAACCCAAACTTACTGTGCATTGGTACCTTCCTAGGCAAGGGTTTGTCCATTACAACCGCCTCTACCCCGCTCTTTCATTCCATTGTAGGTCATAATTAGTGGGTATGGCGATTCCTCTGTGAAACCATTGGGTATACTTTCCAGCATCGAGGTCCAGAAACTCTCACCACATCTCACTTAATAAGAAGTTTCCTGAACCATTGAAGCATGGGATAAACCAATCAGCGGCAGTTCTATATGGATGAGCTTACCACCTTCCCAGAATTGGTTGAGGAATCTCACAGGAAAACGTAGTTTTCAGTCCCACAAAAACAAAGTTTCCTGCGAATTTTCCGTGAATCAATCGATTGACATCATTTGACATCTGCAATTCCAGGGTAACACCCTCCACCCTGCATGTCAGGGAGACCTTCTCAATGCTCCCACGGATATATAGCATTGTGCCCTGGCGATGCTGGAAACCCTATCAACATGTGGAGACTCTTAAAGGTGGGCGCGAACGACTTACAGTATCTGGATATATGGTACCCCCCCGAGATCCACCTGAAAGCATTTTTTGACATATGCATTTACAATCATATACATGTACAGAAGCATATACGGATGCAAAGACATATTAGATTATTATATTTGGGATCTATACATGGGCTCTGGGATCTTTCTGGAAAGCCAAGGTAAGTCTAGAATCCCAGGCCTTTCTCAGGTCTGACAAGTTCTTCTTAGTGGATCCAAGACTTCCTCAGGGTCTTGGCACAGAAATCTTGGATCCAAGGGGGGCCTTGCTGGATCCAAGATTTCTGTGCCAAGACCCCCAGGAAATCTTGGATCTTGGATCCTTACAATGTCAGAATTGAGATTTTCAAGTCTGAACTCTTTTCAGACCTGAGATTCTCAAGTCAAAGAACCTGAGGTAAACCAAAACAACAAAATATGAACTTCAGACCAAAGCATTCTCTGAAAAGTTTTTGGTTTTTGCTTTTTCTGGTTTTCCCGATGTTTTGCTGCAATGCATATCCACGTCCTTTAAGAGTAGCAGCAATAGATTCAGCAAAATTTTGTACACTTTTGAATTTGGCTGGGCACCATCCAGGTGGCCATTTTTTGCTGATTTTCTCATAGTTTGAGCACCCTCTCAGAAAGTTACTTAAAACCATGGGAAGAAATACAAGGCAGCCAAGACTAGAAAATATAATAAGTAAACAAGTTTGAGCATGGACTTTGAAGTTTGTTGTCAAAGCAAAATTCTCCAAGATAGGCCTTGCGCAGCAGTATTTTTCATAGAATACGACATTCCTAGCAAAAAGGCGCATCATTCCTTGCATAAAGTGACATCACTTTGTACAATCTCATCAGATAAAGGAATGCAGCATCTATCCGAAAGGAATATCGAATTATTTTCAAAGAGACTTACAACTGCGCAAAGTTAAAAAGGAGCGCAGCATTTTTTTTAAAGGAATATAGAGGTATGTTCAAAGAGACTTACAGCTGCGCAAAGTGACAAAGGAGTGCAGCATTTCTTCGAAAGGAATGTAGAGTTATTTTCAAAGAGACTCGCAGCTAGATGATGTACCACCGTATGCATACTTTCTTATCCAGCTTGTTGTTTCTCAAAACTGCTTCGACCTTATTGATTTCAAGATAAAAAGCACGGGAAAACCATGGTTTATATAACTGAGAACAAGTAAAATTTCATGTCGAACCTTTCCCCTAAAATTAGATTAAAGACCATATATAAACAAAAAAACTAAAGTTTTGTTTTTTGAAGAGGAACCCTAAAAAGAAGCACCTGTGCTGACTAGTTTTTACTATTTGGGGGGTGAAACCCTCAAACGGGACCTTCCTTTTGAAATTGTTTCTGAAGGGGATCAATTAAAGATCAACTTCAAATTTCCCAAATTTTAATGGATCCTAGTTGTTTGGTGTTCGGGATACGTTTAGTAAGGGGGAAGAAGTTGCCAACCATTTACCAATGATTTGTTCCAATTATTGCGGATGGAAATGGCTTCGGTTTTGCCCAGGAGGTACTCGTATACCCCGAATGTCAAAGTCACCATGTCACCGCCGCAGGCCACGCAGATGACCGCGAAGGAGGGGCACAAGGTTTGGGGGGTTTGGATGGTGGTCGTACTTGGAAGTGCAGTTCTGGTTGTTTCATGGGTACGTAGCAATGTCTATGTATACTCTGTGCAAAAAAACTTCTGTGCGTAAATGCTTCTGTGTGTAAGCGCGTCCTTGTATCAAGGCTCCTCTGTGTAAACGCGTCTGTGTGTCAAAGTTTCTGTGTAAAGGCTTTTGTTGTGTAAAAACTACCCGCAAGCACGTATGTTTTGTTTGCACGAGCACAATCTACAGTATGACAGGTATGGAATGGCACGGTCTTTTCCCCATTTTTGTAGCCGCTTCCTTGTGTGTTCTCCGAGTGTAGAGGAACAGTCCCGACTACTAATGGGGGTTGACACCTGCTGGTTTCTGTTGCTAGGAAACGTCCCATGGGTGGAATTTGACATGACTGAGAAAGGTGATATCTGCCATCGATGGCTTATGTTTAAATGGGATATTTCAGCATCCTCGTTTCTGTTTGCGCTCCATGATTGGCAGTGATACTTTGTTCCGGGAATCTGCAATTGCAGAAACTGAAGTGCAAATGATTTTTTTGGAATGGGCAATGCCTCGACACATCAGGGATTCTCATGCTTCTTTACAACAAGGTAACATCAGTCAGATTCATTCCACATGAATCGACCCGGGATCAACATTCAGCCAAGATGCACATCAACCATCACATGATTGCTTTATTGAAAGATAACGCGAAACCCCCAAGAATAGAAATCTGAAAGATGTCTATACTTTCTACTGCAAATGACAAGTGTTGGGTTTCTTTGATTTACTTACTTTACAGTAAGTGGCTTTCAACGAACTATTTTCATGGGACCATTTGTTTGCGCTTCACTGCTCAACTGGTTGGAAATATGTCGCGTTTTCTTATCACTGCCAAGATCATCCCTTACAATTCCCTCTGTTTATTTGGAATGGGCAATACATCTACACATCAGGGATTGTCCACTATCATGTTTGTTTGCAACAAGGTAACCCTATCATAAGCCGTGTTCATGTCCACATCTGGGTTAACATTCATTCAAGATTTACGTCGACCATCACATGACCATGATTAATTACTTTATTGACAGGTAAAACATGGAACCCCAAGGATGAGATCTGGAAAATGTACGTTCTAATTACTGCAAATTACCAGTAGGACCACGCAAGGCGGTGGCGGAAGTTTCAGAAATAGGAAGCCTATAGGAAGGGTTGGTTGCTGTGACTCACGGATGGCAGAGCGAATCCACTGATGGACCGAAAGGTGGTTGGAGCTGTGCTTTTTGGAGTGGTTGCAATGGTTGCAGCGGTCACCTCACTCACAACTGGATGTAGTGTGGTGTAGCGCAGTAGCTGTAGTTGTAGTTGTCGTGGTAGTTGTACAATGGTGGTAGTGGTAGTAGTAGCAGCAGTAGTAGTAGTAGTACAGGTAGTACAGGTAGTACAGGTAGTACAGGTAGTACAGGTAGTACAGTAGTAGTAGTAGTAGTAGTAGTAGTAGTAGTAGTAGTAGTAGCCGTAGCCGTAGCAGTAGCAGTAGCAGTAGGAGTAGGAGTAGGAGTAGAAGTAGTAGTAGTAGTAGTAGTGGTAGTGGTAGTGGTAGTGGTAGTGGTAGTGGTAGTGGTAGTGGTAGTGGTAGTAGTAGTAGTAGTAGTGGTAGTGGTAGTGGTAGTTGTAGTGGTAGTGGTAGTGGTAGTAGGAGTGGTAGTCGTAGTTGCCGTTGTAGTAGTTGCCGATTGTAGCAGTTGCCGTTGTAGTAGTTGCCGTTGTAGTAGTTGCCGTTGTAGTAGCTGCAGTTGTAGCAGTTGCCGTTGTATTAGTTGCCGTTGTAGTAGCTGCAGTTGTAGCAGTTGCCGTTGTATTAGTTGCCGATTGTAGCAGTTGCCGTTGTAGTAGTTGCCGTTGTAGTAGTTGCTGTTGTAGTAGTTGCTGTTGTAGTAGTTGTAGTGTAATTTGTGTAGTGTAGCGTAATTAGATGTAATTAGTGTAGCGTTGTGTAATGTAGCGTAGTCTATTTGCACTTGCAATAGTGTAGTGAGTGTTGTGTAATGTAGCGTAGTCTATTTGTACTTGTAGATTATTTGTAGTAGCAGTAGTAGTGTAATGTAGTGGTACTTGTAGTTGTAGTTGCAGTTGTAATCATTTGTCTCTCTATCCATCTGTCTATCTGCAAGCTTGAAAACGAAGCTATTCTGCGAGACTCCCTCAGTCTTTGAACTTGACAACATCAAAAACGCAGCAATTCAGCGAGACTTCCTCAATTTTTGAACTTGGCAACGTTAAAAACGAAGCAATTCTGCGAGACTTCCTCATTTTTAAAAGGTGACAACATCAAAAACGAAGCAATTCTGCGAGGCGTCCTTCAAAAATGGAAAGTTGAGTGCAGAGCTGACGGCCTCGTGCCAATGCGTTTTGCGATTTTTCCACTCCACCTGTCTAAAGTACTGCGCCTGCCACCAAAAAGTGATGCCAGGTCATACCAAGTGCTGCACCTGTCACGCAAAATCATCTCAGCAAACCTGAATGAAGATCTGTTGCTCCAAAATGCAACCCTTCTCAGGAAATCAGCGCCCGGACCTCCTAATAGCTCTGATGAACATGTCTCTTGCACTGTGCCTGCCACAGAAAATGCATCTTTGCAGATCCTACAAAATCCTCACGTTTTTCTTAATTTTGAGAAGGTGCATAATCCCTTGCGCCTGCCACGCAAAACCACATCTGAACCTTCAAAAGTGGCGGGGGGCATCCGTTACGAGTTGCTTTTGGTGTGTTCGGATTTGTAATACACACCAACAAACGAAAACCTTCATCATCATTAGTTGCCCCAAAATATTATTTGGGTCAATCCACATTCGTGTTGCTTGAATCCCATTGAATCCTAGTTTATGCATGTTTTCGCTAGCTAAATCCAACAACCAGTGATAGGGATCATGTGAAATGTCCACGTTTCCGAAATCCAGGACCAGCTCCGAAGAATTTTTGAGGTCTTCGGAGAGGCAAGGGGGCTTCAGCTGCTGGGTTTTTGTGGAAGATCAGAGATTTACGACCCTGAATTTATATCACTTATTTGGCCATCAAAGAAGCGGGAAAATATGATAAAATATGGGAACATGATTTCTGACCGTACCCATGTGACAATGAGAGCGAATGGGCTACCCCATTTTGATTCAAAACCACTTGGGTTTCCAGAACGTAGGAGGCACAACCAACAAGAGATTGTGTTTCTTACCAAGCATGATTGTGTGACAATCAACAAAAATGACCCAGCTCGAAGCAACAACCTAGATTTTTAAGAGTAGCGTCATTCAAGTGTTGCAAAGGAGTAGCTTTTGTTTGCTTATGTTTTGGTTGCTTAATGGATGGGGTATTACAAATTTATAGAGTATGAAACTAAATGAAAATAATATGTGCGCGGGCAAATAGCACTAAACGGAGAAATGCCCACTGGTTAATGGTTTCAAATATAATTTTCATATTCAGCTATATTCGTAGTGATAATCCCTACTAATCACCGTTCATTTTTGGGGATGGGGTGAAATAACCACCAAAAACTTGATGTCTTGATGTTCTTTGATGTTCGAAGATCGACAGGAAGGCCGATGGACAGCACCTCCTCCACCTATATACCCGTCCAAGGGTGGCAAGGGAAAACCCCAAACAAATTTGGTGATTTTAGACCCAACTACCGAGCTATGACAGATCCACAACGTTTACAACCACACCCGCCAGATGAGCTTTGGCGTCAGAATAATGCGGGCAAACGGGTGAACGGGTCCATGGTTGCTTACACTCAACATGTACCTTTTGTTACATGTTGCTCATAAAACAGTTCAACCGTGTTCAAATAGATTCAGGTCAGCCCCATGTACAACACTGACGATAGACTGAGTCACATTTTTTGCCGGTGGATTTGGATTTGGAAGACCTCTGTGATTTGATTTGGTTGCAATGTCAATGTGTTTGAGGGAAGTGGGACGGTACAAGTGACATAGTTTATTTAGCGTCTTACGGGTGTATGGAAATTGGGTATGCCCCCCAAATTCCCCTTTTGATAGGTTTCTTAATAGGTGCCCCATCTCCAGACAGACCCCAGGCAAGCTTTGCCCGGATTTGTGACTACATGTGTCATTCGGAAGGAAACAGCAGCTTTTGCAAAAACCCTTCAAAGGTTTTGGGCAGCCGCAGTGAATACAATTTACAATGCCGTAAAGGATTTGCATTTGATAAAGGGTCCTTGGAAATTGATTCTTGGGTCCTTGGCTATTTACTTGGTGGGTGGCTTTAGGTCAAAAAAAATGTTTCAAAAGTATGGAACTTTTTAAGCTACAGTACTTTTTACGATTCAGGAAAAGATGAACTTTATTTTTAAAGGCAGAGTTCTTGAATCTCGAAGTCCAACTTCTAAAACTTAAACTCATACGATCTTAAATATTGTTCTAAGATCCTTCTTGGAATTTCCTCTACAGAATCAGGAACGTTAAGTCCTGGAAAATGGTGCGTTTTAACCCCCTGCTTTGTTTAGGGGTACCTACCCAATGTCAACGCTTTCAATTTTATAGAGGACCTTGGGGTCTCTGATTCTATAGAGATTTCATGTTGAATACAGCACTGAGTACTAGTCAGCAGAGAGTCTTAGGGACTGCGATTCTATAGTGAGATATGTTCTCTTTGGATGTATGTCATGTTCTTCAATTCTATAGAGAAATATTGGCAGATACCAGAGCAGCGAGGATTAAAGAAAAGGAAGCGGATGGAAACAGATGGAAACAAAATGAAACAGAGCAACTGTCAAGATCTTTCAAGCATTTTTCACAAGTCTATAAAATCGAAGAGGTTGACATCGAACACTTGGAGCCTTTGAGCTCTATAAATTTGGAAATGCATAAGGTAAGCTAGGCAAGAGCAACTGGAGCATTCAGGTCAGCTGTCAATGAATGATATTCGGGGAGTCTGATTTTATAGAAGGCCAACTAACCCCCCCAACCTAAAAAGGCTCTACGAGAGTGACTTGGTGTCAGCAATTCTATAGAAAATGATGCTCATAAACGACCTCAGTGACAGCATTTCTTTCGAGATTGTCAACTTGAAAATACCTTGGGGTCTCTGATTCTAAAGATGCATTTTCAGAAAGAGGGTCAGCGTCTCCAGAATTATCACTATAAAATTGCCAACACCAACACTCTCACTTAATTCAAAGGGGGATGTTCTAAGTATTTAAGTTTCAATCAGCAGAGCAGCAGAACATGTTCTTTTTTATTGTGCCAGTCAAAAAGAACACGGTCAAGTTTGAATCTACGTTTCAAAACATGTGGCATTGCTGGCGCGTGGCTCCATGAACCGCGCAGAAGAGAAATGAGATAATGTTGCAAAACAAATACGAAGAGCCATTACTGATGCTAAGTTGTGAACCACACCAACGAATTAGTAGCATTTTCCAACACCATCCATTCAATATCAAATATGCAGCCCAATGTGCTGCAATTTTGACATGTGGTATGCACAAATCAGATACAAGATTATCCGGACCAATGGGCCGAAACATGGAATAGAAACACACTTTTTTTGAACATGTCCCGAAGTGAGGACGTTGGACACTTTTGTCGGTGCTTGGTGGAAAAAAAGCAGCTGAGTGGTTTGTGGCATTCGTGCACAAGTTGACTTGCATCAATGCGGCCCATCGGGCCGGTCAAGACAAGTTAGCAGAGTAGGCAATTGTGGCCTTTGGGCACCATTTGATTTCAACAATTCAGATTCAGTGGCCCGCATTTTTTGCTGAAATCGAACTCAAAAAGGAAGTAAAGAGCAATCAAAGGGAACGAAAAACTCTCAACAAAACCTCCAAAGTATTGAATGTATAGGGATGAAAAACAGGATTGTTTATCTTCTCTGGGTAGTCATGCACGTATAACTTTACTCTTTCTTTGGGCTTTGTACATGTATAATTTTTCTTGCGGAGTTTTGCATGTATAACTTGCTTTTCTAGTGTTGTACATTCATGTTTTTTTGGAGTTATACAAGTATAACTTTCCTTTTTCGGAGTCGTACATGCATAATTTTCTTTGGAGCTATTCGTTCTTATGTATCCCATATTTGTCTCGTAACTGTTGAATATTTCGTTGCATCTATACACGTGCCTTTTTTTACATTCCATGGTTGGGTTTTGAATTCAGATCATTGCAACTCAGTTCATTTTGCTCTCCAGCGCCACTCAGAGATCAGAATTGTGCACCTCGGATGACTGGTTCTCCTTCAGCTGGCCGTCACATTGGTATGAATCCTCAACTGCTCTGGCCCTGAACACTGTCCATCTCTAAAAGCACACAACCAGCTGCATGAGCTGCTTCTGTATATTTTAATTCCCATCATCAGCGCAAAAACAATCTATTAAAAGTAACATACTGTAATACATTTTTACATTATCAAAGCGGCTCACTGAGCGCTGTAGCAAAACCAACATACATCTATACAAAACATAGGGTGGCATCCAGAAAACATATCTAACACGTGTGGCTCAATGAGCTGCAATATAACTAATGTTTGAAGGCAATTCCTGTCCAAAATGCACTGTCCAATTCATTTTTGTTTCGATGTTCGATGGCCGCATATTTTCTTGTTTCGATATTGGATGGACTGTCTTGGAAATAATTCGTTCGGATGTTGCAGGATGGCTCACAAAGTGGTATCAGTAGTTAGTAATTGCTGTTTATACTTGTTTTGCATAAGGATTACGTTTCTCGGCCCTGCGATTCATGGAGCCGCACACTAGTCAAAGTGTTTTCAAAGGTAACTTGAAACTGTTGGTGCTTTGACTATCACACTGAAAATGAAGAAAAATTGCTGATTGAACCCCAACATACTTGGAAAAACATAAGTTTTGGAAGTTGGACTTCAAGAAGCCTTTCAAAAGAACATCAATCTTTTTCTTAATCTTGTGAATTAACCTATAAGTAGCGCAAATGCTTAGAGTACTACAAGTTACTTTTATCTTACTATATTTAACCGACCAACCAAAGCCACTCACCAAGTACAATAATAACTACTTTGTAAACTGGTGGGGCTGGGTGCAATTCGCCTAGGTGGTGTTGGGTGCAATTCGCTTCGCCAGAGACTACGCAGAAGGCTGCTCGGGAGAAGAACGGGAGAGTATGGGAGAGGTGGCAGAGTGGCGGACGTATTGATTTTTGGGAAGCCTTACGACAATTTTGGTACTCAATACGCTGTTGATGGCTGATGTGTGGGATATGTTT
>CAMXCT020005112.1:32500-117500 GCA_947184155.2 Cladocopium goreaui | reverse complement strand
AGAGGCATGGAGCTAGTCCAGATCCAAGTACCAGCAAAACTTAAGCACTGCGCTGTTTTTGTGTGTTGCCTTCAGCATGTTTAATCTGAAACACATCGGGTTACGGTTGCAATCATTGGAAATTGTTGCGCTTCCTCCGTTCGAATGCAATGGGGGCGTGCAGTATCGCTCTGGACTGGGCCCTGCTTTTCTTTTGCTTCTTGCCTGCAGCTTGGCAGCAATGGTCAGTTTCTTCTTGTCATGCGTATTTTCCAAGCGCCTGTGGTTTACAGGTCGCCCCTCGAGTTAGCCATTGGTTCTGGTTCAGTCTGCTAATAATTGCGGACCTCAAATCTGCTGGCGGCTTGCAGGTTTGCCTTTCGTCCATTTGTTTCAAGAAGACGCCTAGAAGTGTGTTGGAAAATTTAGTTGCAACAGTACCAAGCCCATCAAATCCAAAGAGTGTTCGTGGACGGCGTAAATTCCGTGTTTGTCATTGCTCGTCAAGGCTTTTTTTATTGTGTCGTGCAGGGCCAGCCTTACCCAGTATTCGCGTTGTTTTCGAATTGTCTGTTAAATTTGACCCATGCGTGGTCCCTCTAGCGGGCAAACCGTTTTGGGTCCAAAAGTGCCCCCAGAAAACGCTCCCAAAACCGCTCCCTAAATGATGTGGAAGGTGGTAAAGGTCGTGACAGATTCACACTAGCCAGTATGGCTGTGCCGGTGAAGTTCCCACATTGCCGACGCCAGGTGAAGACATGACAAATGCCTTGCAGGCACAGCAGCTCCGCACCATCTGCAGCCTTGAAGCTGCAAAAAATGTTGCAAAAGATTATTCTTGCCCACCAGAAAATTTGCTACAAGGCGTGGGAGCCTATAGATTGTTGACATCGAACCTACAGCGGGGTGTGTTGTCAGTGGCATCCTTGTGCAGCTGCTCGATTTTATTGGATTTGTCTTTCCTGTGTGTAAATTCTTTCCCAGAAAAGGAAATGCTTGGAAGTCTTTGTATTTGTGGTGCCTATCCAGGAAGAAACAAAAATATGCACAACACGGCCACACCAGAATTGTTGCATCTTGAAGTCCACAGCTGAAAAGAAGATTTGAATTTCAATCCAACCAGGACTTCTTGAGAAGCCGATTTGAACGTAGCGTACTTAACTTGCCACCCGTTTCCACTTTTCCAAATGCTTCTGCGACATTGCAAGCAAGGTACTCACGTGATTGTTTTCAATGGGAAAGAGTTCTAGAATGTATACAATTTGGTTTGTCACTTCGCTCAAAACCTTTGCTTGCAAAGCGATCGATTACTGGATGCTTTAAAGCAGCTCAACAAACATGCACCAAGAGCCAGACTGCAGCACATGGCCTTGACCATGTCCAGGAAGGTCGTGTGCCGCGGGTGCCTTTTGCAGCGCGGGCTCAGGACCTTACATGGGAGCCCATGATCTCCAAGTGGCAAAGCATGGTTGAGCGCTTGAATCGCTGTCTCCACTTCTGATTCGACATAGTATTCCGGGTGCTGGACACCGCGAAACCAATGGCTTAGAAAAATTGAAGGTGCATAGGGACTAACTAAGTCTTTCAAGTCTGACATGCCTGCAGACATGCATACATTCGTTTGGGTGGAGCTTTTCCCAAAAGGACCTGCCAAGGGTTCCTTCCGAAGAGCCACTATCAATTTACATCATCTTCATCTGCATCTTCATGATCACCATCAGCACCATCACCATCATCGTCATCGCCATCGTCATCATCATCGGTTGTCACTACTACAGCATCTACACATCTACCACTGTATGTGCGATCGTGCGTAGATAGTCTGGAAAACACCTACATATCTCTACTTTTTAACCCTTTGAAGATGGATCCATCCCAGGCGAACGAAACGCGTGTCCATCACCATGTGGCTTGCGGCGGTTAAAGCTTTCCCGCACGAAACGCGTGTCGATCGTCAGCGGTAAGATTGTGATTTGTTTTGTGCCCAGTGAGCTTTTCCTGCGCGAAGCGCATGTCAAACGGCCAAAAGGCAAGGTATGTTCGTCTTGCGCCGAACATGTGCCCAAAGAACCCTGTATGCGCGAAACGCGTATCGTCGATCGTCAAGAACTGGGGTAAGAATAGCCATGTGGCGTGTGCCCGGTAAATT
The DNA here is from genome assembly GCA_947184155.2 of Cladocopium goreaui. NCBI lineage: Eukaryota > Dinophyceae > Suessiales > Symbiodiniaceae > Cladocopium > Cladocopium goreaui. Next base: position 115,372 of record CAMXCT020005112.1, on the reverse strand, counting down.
TGTCCCGTGCAAAACATGTGCCGATCGTCAAAAACTAAGTCAGAACTTGTGCTAGACGATCGTTCCTGCACGAGACGGATAACGAGCGTCCAAAACTGAGGTATAAAGCTGCGATTTGGGGTGATCTTTTTTAGCATCAGTGTGTCTCCAAGCTTCTGTATGTAAGCGCTTTTCTGTGGCAACGCTTTCGGCGTGTAGGCTTGTAAAAGCAGGAGTTTCTGTTTGTAAAAGGTTGTGCGTGAAAGCATCTCTGTGTGAAAGGTCCAGTGTGTAATTGCGTGTCGCGTTAAAGCATTCAGTGTAAAAGCAACTCTTTGTATAAACTTCCTGTGTGCAAAAGCATCTGCGCATAAAAGTTTCTAGTTGAAAGTGCTTTTGTGTGTAAGAGCATCTTTGCGTAAAAGCTTCTGTGTGTAAAATCGCCTGTGCGCATTCTCTGTGTAAAAGCTTCTGTGTGTGTGTAGACGCAGTTGCGAGGTTGTCATGGATGCAAAAGCGAGCCGAATCCACCCGCGAACAAAAATAGCATTGGAACGCCTTTTCGAAAATACGTCAATGTGTCAAATTCGAGCCAAGGCAAACGTGATACGAAAAAGCCCAGAAGCGGTGAACATGAAATGAAACACAAGATGGAACGTGCAAGATACGTGATGATCTTTGAGGGTTCAGAAAGCAAAAATGTAAGAAACAGAAACTTTCAAAAGGCAGAAAAGCCAGAAAACCAGCAAGCAGAAATAGAAACTTAGACTTGCTGAATCCGATTGAGAAAGTCGTCAATATTCACCCTAACTAGATGCATTCAATAAACGCCACTGCAACAAAACAAATGAGGATAATCTTGTCTCCAAGGGCGGCACGTGAATTAATTGAGCGGGGTGTAGCGGATACCTCGCGAGTCCTTTCTGCGTGGTATCACGGATAGCACCATCAATATATGGCTCAGAGTTGTTCACGTGTAGCTGCATCAAAGCGGTAAACAGCAATTACTAGATTTACTAGATGTTGTCGCAAAAAATGTTCGAAATTGCATTGTCTCAATTGCGGGAAGCAAAGGAACCAAGCAATTATAGTAAACATAAAGGTTCAGATGAGTTCAAAGAGCTTTCCAAAAATGTCACAAGAGCATATACGACCTCTGATGTTCTCAAGTGCTTCAACATTGCTTTTGGTCTCAGTAACTGATTCTGACCACATCGTGCGAGAAGCACAAGTGGACAGAGGATGGGGTCGGAACGCTTTCAAGACATCCTAAACATTGAATCAAAGACCATTTCAAAGACTTCGCAGGTGACTCGAAAAACTTGCCGCTTTTAGGAGTGCACAGCACCCCGCATTTATTCAATCTTAATAGCACTTTAATGGTTTTATTCACTGCTGGCCACTGCCGATCCAAGCATCATCAATAGTTTTTTTGAACCACCGCATTCAATTTAAACCACGCCCAGAATAATTGCAGCTTTTTCATTTTTCGGCTGTGGCACCCTGGAAAGCCTTATGTTTCCAACTTTCAGCACTTTGATTTCCTGTCAGCCATTGGTCCTATAGCCCTGCGATTGCTATTCAATGTCTCGTCCTGTTGGCGAAGGCATTGTTCTTCCTGCGTATAGGCCGTGCTGATCAAACGGCATTTCCGCTGGACACCTCGAATTTTCATGAATTTGAAACATCGTGCGTGTGGTGGGAGGCCAGCTTGTAATCATTCGTTTGCAGCCCCTGATTCATTTCTGACGGCCATGAGGAGCTCCGGCAAGGCGACCGCAGCGTTGCCTACAACGAAGCAGTGGAGCCTCGGTTTGCAGCTAGTTGGATACGTGACGAAAGCTCATGGAAAAAGTTCACCGCGGAGAGAGGCAATAGGTGAAATCCCGTTTGAGCGTCATCTCCACCAAGCATCTTTTTTTAAAAGATGCTCAATCTCCGGCAAGCAGCACATCACCCATCGAAAAATTGCTGTCGTCTTTCCACGTTTGGGTTACACTGTCCACAGCTGGAACAGGTGAATTTATCCATGTCTGTTCACCAGATTCCCTTAACCGCACTTTTTGGTGCAAACCTTTAGCCAGTAAAATGGAGGTAAGGTCAACTGTTGGTCTTGCACCTGCTGTGCCACAATATGGTTCACGTGTTAAAATAGGAGAGCCCAGATTGGACGGAGTTTGAACTTTGAACCAACCCGTTTTAGGGGACGTGAACCACACACCACCAGACTGTCTCCAGAGATGTTACAATCACGATAGAAAAGTTGTTCCCGAAAGCTCCTGCGAAAAGTTTTTTCCGAACCGCTGCTGCCAAATTCAATGTTTCACTTCATCTGCAAAGCCTCCCCTACATATTTCATAACCTACATCATCTACATCAACTTTTCTACATCACGTACATCACCTGCATCAGTTTCATCCACATCACATGCATCATCTACATCTCCTTTATCTCCGCTACATCTCTTTTACATCACCTACATCATCCACACCTACATCTACCTCACATTTACAACTTTTTACATCATCTATATCAACTTGGTCTACATCAACTTCATCTACATCATCTACATCAATTGCACAGGAGTTGCTACGCAGGAATTGCCATACAGGAGTTATGACACACAAGTTGTCATACAGAATTCCTTACACAGGAGTTCTTGCACAGGATTCCAAATCCAGGTGATCTGCTTGTATCTGAAACCTACCCAGCTCCTACTTCTCAAGTTCTTCTAAACTTTCTCCTTTGGCAGCAGGGGCAGCTAGGCGGCAGCTTACGAAACGTGACCCTCTGCGAAACATGTGGTGAAATGCGAATTTTGTGGGTGTGGCGGTGCCCTTTTGCACGAAATGAGGACGAGAGTCACCAACTGGTGTTAACTTCTAGTTTTGAAACTTCAGACGCAACCCTTTCGCACAAATGAAGGTCAAACGGCAAAAACTGGTGTAAAAATGCGATTTTCAAATATCAAATGCAACCTATTCACAAAGAATGATGATCGAATTGGTCGAATGTCAAAAACTGGTTTTAATGTGCGGTTTCGAAATGTTCGGTGCAACCACGCACAAAATGATGGTCCAATGTCAAAAACTGCTGTAAACTTGCAATGTTGAAACTATAAACTATGCAACCTTTTCGCTCGAAATGAAGGTCAAACGACAATGACAAAAACTGGTGTAAAATTTTGCTTTTACAACTTCAGACGCAACCTTTTCGCACGACATGATGGTCGAAAGTCAAAACAGAGGTGAAATATTGATTTTGGGACAAGGTCTGTGCAAAAGCCTCTGTGTGTAGAAGCTCCCTTTGTAAAGGCTTCTGTGTGTAAATGCATCTCTGTGTAAAAGCCTCCTGTGTGTAAATGCTTCTGTGTACTTCAAATGCTTTTCTGTGTAAAAGCTGCTCTGTGTAAAAGGCTTCTCTCTGTAAAAGCTTCTCAGTGTAAGCTTCTGTGTGTGTGTAAAGGCTTCTGTTTGTAAATGTTCTGTGTGAAAGCTGTTCTGTGCAAAGGCTTCTGTGTGTAAAATCTGCTTTGAGTGGAAGGTTCTCTGTGTATAAGTTTATCATCATGTATGTCTTTCATGAAATCACATCATAATTATTCAAAATACACTGATTGTTCATGTTGAACCAACAGCATCATTCATCATTCCTCATCTTTCAAGGTTCCACCCGCAACAGTGGCTAGCACCAAGAATGACATGGAGATTCAACAGTGGAAAAATGTTAAACTTGGTTGTGCTGAGCAACGAGACAGCGATGAAGGTGATGGCATCGATGGTTGTCCCGATGCTATAGTCATCAGTACTGCACTTCTTGTGTCCATGCTTTATCGGTGATCATGCCGCAGCCCTCCCCGTATGTATTGGCTGTGTGGCGGCTCCCTGTGGCCAATGTTTGCGTCGGACCAGCGGACCGAGGTGGACCTACAGAGGCGGTTGTCCCAGATCAAAGAGGCCAAAGCCGCTTGGACCTAGACAAAACCGACAAAATGTGCCATGAGTCAGCTGGGTGGTCTGCGGATGGATTGTAGCCTTTTGGTGATGGTGTCATGCGGTGACAATGGTTTGTCTTATGTGGGTTGTGACATGTTTCTAGATGTACATCGAGGCATGATGGGAAGAAAATTTTAGCACTTGCCAACTCAACTCGGCAGCGCCCCCCCAAAAGCGGATGTTTTTGGAAAAGCAAGGATCCAGCTGGGATTTCCAGATCGGGCCAAGCAAAATGTAGAGAAATTTCGCCTAAACACGTCATCTTGGACCAAAGTAAAAAAGAACGCAGGTTTGCTTTTTTGATTGAGCTCCCCATTCTACTCTACAGGTGTATCTTGGGGCGTCCCAGCTAAGTCAAGTGTCCTTTGATCCGGCTGGAAACTTTGTCCGCCATCCCAACACGGCCAATTTGAACAGAATATCAGTTTCCCGCTGAAAGGCCAGTATCGGCGCAGTAGCAGCAACAACGCCGCCAACAGTAGCAACAAAAAGGACAACAACAACGATAACAACGATAACAACGATAACAACAACAACAACAACACCAACAACAACAACAACAACAACAAAAACAACAACAACAACAACAACAACCACGACGACGACGACAACGACAACGACAACGACAACGACAACGACAACGACAACGTCAACGTCAACGTCAACGTCAACGTCAACGACAACGACAACGACAACGTCAACGTCAACGTCAACGTCAACGTCACAACGTCACAACGTCACAACGTCACAACGTCACAACGTCACAACGTCACAACGTCAACGTCACAACGTCCACGTCAACGTCAACGTCACAACGTCACAACGTCAACGTCACAACGTCACAACGTCACAACGTCACAACGTTAACGTCACAACGTCACAACGTCACAACGTCACAACGTCAACGTCAACGTCAACCTCAACGTCAACGTCAACGTCTACTACTACCTACCTACCTACCTACCTACCTACTACCTACTACCTACTACTTACTACCTACTTACTACCTACTTACTACCTACTTACTACCTACTTACTACCTTACTACCTACTACTAGCTACTAACTATTGACTACTAACTACTAACTACAAACTCCTAACTCCTAACTCCTAACCGCTCACTTTGAACTGCTAACTGCAAAATACTAACTACTTCCACCTACCAACTACTACCCACTACCTACTGACCACTACCTACTAACTACTACCTACTAACTACAAACCACTAACTACTAACTACTACTAACTTCTACAAAGTACTAAGTACTCCTAAGTGCAACCAGCTACTAGTAACTACTAGTAACTACTAGTAACTACTACTAAGTACTACTAACTACTGATACTATTACTACTACTACTACTACGACGACGACGACCACCACCACCACCACCACCGCTGCTGCTGCTGCTACTGCTACTGCCACTGCTACTGCTACTGCTACTGCTACTGCCACTGCCACTGCCACTGCCACTGCTACTGCTACTGCTACTGCTTACTACTTACTGCGACTACTACTACTACTCCTACTACTACTACTACTACTGCTACTGCTACTGCTACTGCTACTGCTACTGCTACTGCTACTGCTACTACTACTACTACTACTACTACTACTACTGTTACTACTACTACTACTCCTACTCCTACTCCTACTCCTTCTACTCCTACTACTCCTACTACTCCTACTACTCCTACTCCTACTCCTACTCCTACTACTCCTACTACTCCTACTACTACTCCTTCTACTCCTACTACTCCTACTACTCCTACTACTCCTACTACTCCTACTACTACTCCTTCTGCTACTGCTACTACTACTATCACTACCACTACTACCACTACTACCACTACTACTACTACCACTACTACTACTACTACTACTACCACTACTACCACCACCACCACCACTACTACTACTACTACTAAAACTAAACTACTACTACCACTAAACTACTTAACTACTTAACTATTAAAGGACCGGATAACCCCACATGTTACCAACTTCTTTAGACTTAGACTGACCATAGAAGAGCAAGAAGGGAAGAGGAAGTATAAGAGTGATGGAGCGGTGATGGTGGGTGAGTTTGTGTGTATGTATGTATGTTCATGTACAGTGAGTGAGTGAGAGTGAGTGAGGGAGGGAGGGAGTGAGTGAGTGAGTGTGTGTGTGTGAGTGAGAGTGAGTGAGAGTGAGGGCGACGGCAAAGCTGAAACTGAATGGAGTGAAACAAGTATGTCTAACCTGCCAGGCCAACGTGAACATGCAGCCTGCAGGCCAGAAATGCCAGGTAAAACATGGCAGGGAGACGAATGGCGTAAGCCATGTATATCAAACATGCCAGGCCGACGTCTATCTATCTATCTATCTTTCTATCTATCTATCTAGCTATCTATCTTTCTATCTATCTATCTATCTAGCTATCTATCTATCTATCTAGCCAGCTAGCTAGCTATCTATCTATCGATCTATCTATCTATCTATCTATCTCTCTCTCTCTCTATGTATTTATCTATCTATCTGTCTATCAAACCTGCCAGGGCGACGGCAAAGCTGAAACTGAATGGATTGAAACAAGTCTGTCTAACCTGCCAGGCCGACGTGAACCTGCAGCCTGCAGGCCGAAAATGCCAGGTAAAACACGGCAGGGAGACGAATGGCGTAAGCCATGTATATCAAACATGCCAGGCCGACGTCAAAACATGCCACCTGAAGGCCAAAAATGCACATCTAAAAAAACATACCAGGGAGACCTCCGCTATCTATCATGTATGTCAAACATGCCAGGGCGACGGCAAAGCAGAAACTGAATGGAGTGAAACAAGTATGTCTAACCTGCCAGGCCGACGTGAACCTGCAGCCTGCAGGCCAAAAATGCCAGGTAAAACGCGGCAGGGAGACGAATGGCGTAAGCCATGTATATCAAACATGCCAGGCCGACGTCTATCTATCTATCTATCTATCTATCGGTCGATCGATCTATCTATCTATCTATCAGACCTGTCTATCTATCTATCTGTCTATCTGTCCATGCATCAGAATATCTATCTATCTACCAATCAATCTATCTATCTATCCCTCGATCGATCTCTTTAGCGCTCTATCCATCAATCCATCCATCCATCCATCCTGCGTGAGTGAGTGAGTGAGTGAGGGAGGGAGGGAGGGAGTGAGTGGGTGAGTGAGTGAATGAGTGAGTGAGTGAGTGAGTCAGTGAGTGAGTCAGTGAGTGAGTCAGTGAGTGAGTGAGTGAGTGAGTGAGTGAGTCAGTGAGTGAGTCAGTGAGTCAGTCGGTCAGTCAGTCAGTGAGTGAGTGAGTGAGTGAGTGAGTCAGTGAGTCAGTGAGTCAGTCACTCAGTCAGTCACTCAGTCAGTCAGTCAGTCAGTCAGTCAGCCAGTGAGTGAGTGAGGGCGTACATCCAACCCCTTGGCCGATTGTCCCACGCCTGCCACGCAAAAGAGGCGGAGACCCAGGGACGCCAGCGGAACCCCGGGGCGTACATCCGACCCCTTGACAGTGCACATTGTCCCACGCCTGCCACGCAAAAGAGGCGGAGACCCAGGGACGCCAGCGGAACCCCGGGGCGTACATCCGACCCCTTGGCAGTGCACATTGTCCCAGGGACGCCAGCGGAACCCCGGGGCGTACATCCGACCCCTTGGCAGTGCACATTGTCCCACGCCTGCCACGCAAAAGCGGCGGAGACCCAGGGACGCCAGCGGAACCCCGGGGCGTACATCCGACCCCTTGGCAGTGCACATTGTCCCACGCCTGCCACGCAAAAGAGGCGGAGACCCAGGGACGCCAGCGGAACCCGGGGCGTACATCCGACCCCTTGGCAGTGCACATTGTCCCACGCCTGCCACGCAAAAGCGGCGGAGACCCAGGGACGCCAGCGGAACCCCGGGGCGTACATCCGACCCCTTGGCAGTGCACATTGTCCCACGCCTGCCACGCAAAAGAGGCGGAGACCCAAGGGACGCCAGGGCGTACATCCGACCCCTTGGCAGTGCACATTGTCCCACGCCTGCCACGCAAAAGCGGCGGAGACCCAAGGGACGCCAGGGCGTACATCCGACCCCTTGGCAGTGCACATTGTCCCACGCCTGCCACGCAAAAGAGGCGGAGACCCAGGGACGCCAGCGCAACCCCGGGGCGTACATCCGACCCCTTGACAGTGCACATTGTCCCACGCCTGCCACGCAAAAGAGGCGGAGACCCAGGGACGCCAGCGGAACCCCGGGGCGTACATCCGACCCCTTGGCAGTGCACATTGTCCCACGCCTGCCACGCAAAAGCGGCGGAGACCCAGGGACGCCAGCGGAACCCCGGCGCGTACATCCGACCCCTTGGCAGTGCACATTGTCCCACGCCTGCCACGCAAAAGAGGCGGAGACCCAGGGACGCCAGCGGAACCCCGGCGTACATCCGACCCCTTGGCAGTGCACATTGTCCCACGCCTGCCACGCAAAAGAGGCGGAGACCCAGGGACGCCAGCGGAACCCCGGGGCGTACATCCGACCCCTTGACAGTGCACATTGTCCCACACCTGCCACGCAAAAGCGGCGGAGACCCAGGGACGCCAGCGGAACCCCGGGGCGTACATCCGACCCCTTGGCAGTGCACATTGTCCCACGCCTGCCACGCAAAAGAGGCGGAGACCAAGGGACGCCAGCGTGTACATCCGCGGAGACCACGCCCTAGAGCTCGCACTCCGGGTTCCAATCCGATTTCGTTCCCCCCTGAGGGAGGGTGGAGGGAGATAGTGGGAGGACCGGCTGGGGGAGGGAGGGAGGGACAGGGAGGTACCGGGAGGGAGCGAGGGGGAAGTGACGGGGTAGGGGGACGGGGATTGGTAGTCCCCGGTGAGTGAGGGGGACGGAGAGTGGGTGGCGGGTGGGGGGGAGGGAGGGAGCCTGAGAGGGGAGGGAGGGAGGGAGGGAGGGAGTGAGGGCTCCTACGCGGGATGTGGGGGGGGGGAGTGGAGAGCGGAAGTGAGAGTGAGGTGGGGTCGGTGGTGGAAGGGGAGGGGAGAGTCTTGAATAGAAAATAGTTCTCCCACAGAGTGAGGTTTCGAGTGAGTGAGTGAGTGAGAGAGAGTGAGTGAGTGAGTGAGTGAGTGAGTGTGTGTGAGTGAGTGTGAGTGAGTGAGAGTGAGTGAGTGAGTGAGAGTGAGTGAGTGTGAGGGAGGGGACGGGAGGAGTGCGGCGGGAGGCGGATACAGAACTAAAAACAAAAACCCCACACGTCAATGTGGGGAACTAAGCTACAAACTTCAAAACTTCTAAGATTCCACTACTTCTTCTTCTACTGCTTTCTATCTTTTATTTCTTGTTTAATTCTTGTACAGGCAGTTGTGACACTATGTGCTATTTTTTCTGCCTCCTGCTACTGCTGCTGCTACTGCTGCTACTGCTGCTGCTACATCTACTTCTGCCTCTATACTTCTACTTCTACTTCTACTACTACTTCCACTTCTAGTTCTTTGTCCAGTGCTTCTGAAGTTCTAGTACGACCATTGGCACCACTTCCAATACCACTGCCACTACTACTGCTACATCTTCTTTTTACATTAACCTTTACTGAGTCGGAGACGACAACAGCAAAAACAGCAACAACAATGACAACAACAAGCAACCACAACCACACAACCACAGCCAACCACAGCTACGACGCCCACAGCCAACCACAACGATAACCACAACCATAACCGCTACCACAACAGCTACCATAACCATAACAATCACCGCAACCATAACCCCAAGGACAATCACAACCACAAGCACAACCATAATCACGACCATTACCACAAGTTCACGGGAAACCTCCGCCTCGACAACGACAAGAACAACGGCAACAATACCACCGCTGCCGCCACCACCAGCAGCCGCAACAACAGCAACGACAACCAAAACCACAACAACAACAACAGCAGCAGCAACAACAACAACAACAACCACAACCACAACAACAACAGCAACAACAAAAATTGTAAGGACCGTGACAAGGACAACAAATGCAAGGACAATCACAACGACAACGATAGCACAAACAGCAGCAACAGCCACCGCAACATTTCATAAACAGCAACAAAGCCTGGCTTCTTGGAGGTAAACATGGATGCACCTTTCAAGCAAAGAACCACAAGATGTCCAGGGCTGTCGGCATCAACCATTGCAACCAGCTGTACGAATTTTAATGCTACCATTCGGTGTACCACTGTCAAGCCTCGGCCGGAGCAAGCCGACCTATCATCATTGCGTCCGTCGAATCACAACTCGGCTTGGCGCGAGCAGTTTTTTCTGCAACCATCCTGCACGGGTGCCATATACGGTCAATTAAATTTGAGCTGATGGAAAAAAGGCTCATTTTCCTTTTTCGCTTTCAGTCTAAGCCCCCGGGCGGGGACCTATTAAAACAGCGCCTTTCATGATATTAGGACAGGGATAGCGGGCCCGTTGCGTCTTTCTGCCGTGTGACCTGCCACATGTGGGCAGCCATAACTTGTCAGAGTTATGAATGGAACTGAGTTTGCAATTCCTCGGCTTTCTCTTGGTTTCAACTGCTTTGGTAGCGCTGGTTTTTTCTGCCTGTTTATCATTGTACATATGTTCATGTTTCCGATTTTGCTTCAGCCTTGTTTCGTGCCCTGACTGTTGCATATTCTCGTTTGTATCTTTCAAGTTTTACATACATGTGTATAAATATATACACATGAGTTACTTTTTTCATATATTCAAGCTCATTCACGCTTAGATATGCTTGTACTTATACAGCTGTTGTGTGGTCTGAACTTCTATGTGTGCATATGCTTTTCATGGAAAGAGGGATTGCAAGAAACGATGTCTTGCTGAATTTCACTTCTTCCTGTGCCTATTGCACGTAGCTCTTGGTGTAAGCATGTCTTGTACTGCACATTTTATGTGTGTACAATCTCGTCTTCAGTATTGACTATTGACTGTTTTGTTTCCATGTGTCAAGCATTGCTTTGTTGACCTTTTTTCTCCATTGTCTTGGTTCTCTGTGCTTCGTTTGATATAGGTATCGTGCATCTGCATATATATATATACATGTGTGTGTATGCGTAATCTCTATTGGTGCGAAAAATGCCCATGTCAAATTATTTACTGTGCTGCTAGATTTGTTTTGTGAACATGCATGTTCTTGTTTTTTTATCGCGTATTCAAACACCTCATCCGCATATCAAAGGCGAATACCTCTTCACTTGCTTTGCACCTGCTTTTCAAATCTATGTGTATATATGTACATATGTGTACACACTTGAAAAGCATATGAAAATTCTGCGCGTTTACTCCAATGTATTTTTGCGTGTTATATCTGCAGCCACGCCCCACTGCCAAGTGCATCTGAGGCTGCCCGATTGGCCGAGGTGCAGGGGAGTTGAATTGTTGAGGTATTCTACTGAAGTACATACCATCAAGGGCCATCCGGCCGTTTGCCTTGAAATTAACTTTATCCCCCGACAATTTAGGCAGTGTTGCCGTGGGCCAGAGGAGCGCCAGAGGAGCCAAAATGACCGCATTCAATATTGAGCCGCACTAGTTCTAGCAGTTGCGGCGGGGGTCAATATTGAAGCACGAAAAATTGACAGTTACTCTAATGCTTTGTTATTAGTCGCTAGTGGTGGTTTGGCTTTTGCCGGTTGGTTTCGGGGCTCAACTAACAAATTTGGCAGGGTTAGCAATGTAACACGACATGTTGCAACACATGGGGAATTGCGCCCCAAATGTCGTTGTTCGACATTTGCTGGCGCGTAACTTGTAAGCCCCTGTGCACATTGATGCACAGGTGCGATGCTTGGTGCAAGAAGCCGAAGCGCTCAAAGGACCAGCAAAATCAAAGGTGTCTGCGCGTGCGCAAAAAAATTGGTGTCTCCTTAACTAACAGGTACCACACCAGATGACCCATATTTCTGGGGCCAAATTTCTTTCATATTTGGGCATGCATGTCACAAGTGCAGGTTGCAGCTTGATTTTTCTTTTTCGGTCCAACCCAGGCAAATGAGATCGCAATTGAGCAAGTTAGCCAGCACGCAGGCTTGCTTTGAAATACAACCCCCGGTTTGCTGATCATATCTTTTTCATTTGGCTGATAGGTTTTGTCCTTATTTGCCACCATGCCATCCAAATTTTTCCATGTGCTTCGGCTGCCAACGCGCATGTCAAGTTTCATTCTCCTTCACAACATACGTACTGTAGTGGGCAAAGCTGTCTCCTTTTGAGGGCGGGCGAGTGCACCAGGAAAGCTGCTTCTCCCATCCTCGGAACTTGACCGCCTGGGTTGGCCACGCAAAGCTGTGGCGCTGCTTCTTGGCTTCCTGGTTTGGGGTGGAGGGAGCCAATCTGCTGGAACATGGTTTCAGTCAAACAACATGCGCCGAAACAATCCAGAGTCAAACGTACTGTAGATATAGCTAGATGGTTTCATCCCTTTGAACCTCCAGTTCAATTTTGGCCTGGTTTGGTGTCCCAATTGGACCTGCACGTGTTGTGCGGTTTTTTTTGCAGCGTTGAATTGCTCATTTGTGGCTGCCAGAAAAGTGTCAGCCCGAACCAGGCTCATAGTTTTTGAAAATTATTGATCCGAGAAAGAAAGCGTTGTTTTGCTACAAACCATCTTTGTGCAACATTCAAGGGCATGCTTGGCTGCTTTTACCTTTTTCATGTTGCTTGCGTCGGCCGAAATGTTCATGCACGAAACCCTCTCCACTTGCTGCGCGGACACTTTTCATGTCCATAAAACATCAAACATACCAGTGCTATGTCTCAGATATTCCATACTAGATGTCACATTCCTTGCATGTACCTTCGTAGCTTCATTTTGTCTTCTAATTTGGGCCGCGCGTCTGATTGTGCATGAACCTGTTCGGCTGCAAGTTCCCCCATTTGCGGTTCACAATTCTTGGCAAAGAGTGTTCCGCTGTTGCCCAGTCCAACTTGCCTGTTAGCCATAACTGTTCTTTTTTGTCATCCACGTTACTGTTTTGATGTTGGCTATTTCACCTTGATTTTTTTGACATTGAAAATTGACCTTTTGGATCCTTTTGGTGATCCTACCCAGAGCTTTGTTTTCATGATATGGGTTGCCGCGCCCGTTTAACGGTGTCAACATATATCTGGCACGTCCCTTCATGAAACTTGGTTGTTGCTCAACCTCCACTTTTGCAGGTAAAACTGCTCCTAAACTTGCACCTTTGCTTTAGATATCTGTGTTGGCCGTCGCCCAAGGCTCGGCGAGTTGCTGGTCATTGTGGACAAGTGGGACGAACTGTTGGCGGATCCTTTGCCAAGCAAGGGAAAGAGAAAAACTATAGGGTTAAGACTTGGTCCTCTTGAAATCCAACCTGGCAACGTAAAATCTCAAGTTTCTTTCGTTGAAACAAGCTGCTGGTAAAATCGTAACTGTTGGTGAGAAAACGTAAATACAATACACAGGCTGCTTTCACCAATCTGAAAGTTCAACTCCAGCTGATTTTTATTTCAATCGCCTGGGTGTAAATTCCTGTTCTGAGCATGCCGTGGGCTGTAATGATGATGGCCCGTGCATTTTTTAACCTAGCAATCTAGTAGTTGAGAAGAGACCACGGATTGTCTGGCCTACTGCGCTGATTCTGTTCTTGCTATTCCCACTTGAGCCATTGAGTTTGATGGTTTCATTCTCTCGCAATACTGTCAAGAAAAATGCTACACGTCACAAAGCCAATTTTGCACTCACCCATGTTTTGCTTGATTCCTGCTCACGTTTCAAACGCACACCTTATCCCATTCAGAGTCACATCTCCAGCATGTCAGTCCTTGTATTAGTGAACCCAGGTATGTCTTTCCAACATAGTGACCCAAGTAAATTGCTGGCTTCTCCTGGGACAGCACCACCATCGCCAAGAGGACGTGAAGGAACGACTCTCAGCTCCAAGTGAGCCATGGGAGATGTGATTGTCCGGGTCCAAACTATGGATGCGACCCCGCAAAAACCGGGATGCTGTTCTTCGTTTTTTCTAAGCGGAAAGCATTGAGAAGTGCAACCAGCTCGGCTATTGAAGACACAAACGACTAAAGGTTGGAGATGGTGATGCGTATGCAAGAACATGGGTCTAGCAGTCTAGCACTTGAAAAAGGGCAGTTCAACAATCAAGACGGATTGAGCCAACGCAATACCCAAAGTATTGTAGCTTGTGGTAATCCAGATGGGATACGATCATGTTGCCCCCCTGTCCAGAAATTGAAGTTGTATCCATTGAAGACATGTTAATGTTGGGGCCATCCACTTGTTTCGGATGCGTGATTCAATCTCTGGCTGGTAGCAGCCTCCAAGTGCAGATTCCGCTTTCCTTTGCATGCTTTACAGCTCTTACGTCACTGGGCTGGAGTCGCACACCCATTTGGAACACGGGATCTTGAGTACGCGCTTCTCTCTGGACCTTGCAAGAGGTCCTAAAAACTAGTGCGGCTTCACCTCCCTTCAACTTTGGTCGGCCTCCTGCTCCCCAACTTGTTTGTGGATGGGAGGTACTGTGGGTGGCCCTGCGCTGTTGAAACAGCTCGCGGAGATGTGGGGCCAACTGTGCCTCTGGGACTGACATGGACACGGGAACTCAAACTACCGTGGACCACTGGCCCAGACTAGGGGCCACAGGGATAAACCAGAAAAGGTCGGTGTAGGTTTCTTGGTGGTAAAGGAATGGCTGCCGGCTTCAAATTTTAAAGCAAGTGCGGGATGAAACCATCAGCCACAGGCATATTGCTGGCTGGCGTCTCCAAAACCTTGGGACGTGTCAAGAATTGTCGCTGGAGCTGGGATCTGCCCCACAACATGGTTACATTCACTTTGCAGCACAAGCCTAACGTTGAAGACTCTGGGACACAAGCTAAGAACAGCGCAAATTCAATAGTTGATATTTGGAAAGGCCATCGAACAACAAAAAAACCCACATATCCACACTTTTTCTTTGAAACCAAAAAATGCCCGTTTCGACACGCTTTGTGAACCAGTGCAGACGCAAAAAGGTGAAATGTCGAGCGCCCGCAACGTGAAGCTGGACCTCAGCGACAGAGTCGCTTGGCTTTTGAAGATGTCCAGCAGGGAAGGTTTGAGTTTGAGGTGCTTTGTTCGCCAGAATATGATTTTGGAACTCTGCCGGTTCTGCCCCAGGATCATCTTTATATATATACATACACAATGAGGGGACATGGCGTGGAAACTTGTCGTACAGTTACGCGGTCCCATTTCGACGGCTAGGTTCCGAGCATCATGTCAGGCCAAGGCGCCCCGTTTGGGCAAATTCCGTTTAACTTACGCTTTCCTCCAAAATCATTCTGGCGCTCTGTCCGCCCCGTCCTCCTCCCTCACCCTCCCACCATCCCCGTTGCATTTAACTTAGTAAGGCTCAAACGGTGTCCGCAGCGTCCGCGCAGTGGCAGGGCGTGCCCGAAGGGGGGGCAGGGCGCCAGATTGATTTTGTTGGTTTGGCGGCGTGCCAGACAGACCTCGGCCCGAAGGATTAGCCTATCCGTAGTTCACTGGGCTCCTTGCTATGAATTTGGCCCGTGAAGGCAATTGCGCATGAGACTCTGGAAACAGGCATATTTTAACCTTCTATAGCGTGTACCCTCATAGTATGTCTATCTGTCTGTCTATCTATCTGTCTGTCTATCTATCTATCTATCTTGAGGAACATATTGGGATGAATGACGTTTGCTGTGACAACTAAAACTCTTCTGGAATCAATGTTATTGACGTTGGTGGCCCGTTGCGAACTTGACCGCTCGCAGGTTTTAACCCTGTAGAGCTTAAGTTAAATCATCCTCAGTAAAGGCAAACATGTATTTAGATACCGCGAACACAACAGGGTTGAGCATGGATTCAACTAGTTTTTCATCATGAAACAATCGTGTCCATAAAATGCTGCGAGGCTACAACCACCAACAATGGTGGTTGAACAATTTGCGGAATTTATTGAGTCTTCAATGTGCCATTCAGAGTACCCACCCAACCTCCACCACCCTAGCCTTTTCTTGTCACTCTTACACTAAATTTGGCGCGTGTCATTTTGATACCGGCTTTATCATGTCAAGGATACATTCAATCCTGAATATGTTTTTGCAAATACCTTGCTTTGTCCCATTCACATTGGCTTGAAGGTATGTGCTCAAGGCATTCAAGTTTGCTGCAACAGGATGAGCTCATGGTACGTGAGCAGTTCCCTGTCCTCGACCTCCCGGGACATTCTCATACCTGGGCAACGGAGGGTGAATGGTGTAGATGTAATATAGGCTCCGTCATCTGCTCTCGGCCGGGGTTTATTTGCGGGCTAGTTGGATTGTGATGTCAATCTTTGGGATCTGAGTACATCGGAGGGTGGGAGGGTGGATTACAAAAGGCATCCCATGGCAGGCTATGTTGGATAGGCGCCCACCCCGGATTCTCCCGGTCTTCCTAGCTGAAATCTAAAATTACAGCGTAGATTAGTGGGACGGTAGTATTTGTGAAAGGAAATTGTCACTGGCATATGATAGGCCATATCTTCAACAGATTAAACCGATGGAACCGGACTGCGATAATGCCACCAAACATTTTGCAGAAGCGGGGCTGATGCCACACAGTAGCTCGTTGTGACATGGAGGCTGATGTCCCGGGCTATTTCGGTGAGATTGCGATGCAGCCAATTCATCTCTTCGATCCACGCCCGTGTCCAACATCGGTGGTTCCAACACTTGGTGGCATCGCTGTGACCGCCTGACAACCCAAAGTTGCATTTGCCTTTTTTTGAAACAAGACACCCAACATATTCCCAGGTAAAGCTCCCACTTTGTATTGATGTTGTTTTCTTGGCCCTCCAAGGCGCGTGCTGCCCAAGGGCTAGTGGCCGCCTTGCTGGACCGCCTGCTTGAGGATGCGCAAGGGATGCCAGGAGCAATGGGGGAATATTACGCGTGGCTTAAAAGAGGTTTGTCAGCAGGGTATATAGGATTAGCCTCTTTGTTTGCATTTCTGGTTTTGTTGAGGTTTAGCTAGGCTGTTTTGAGAAAAGCATCAGGCATTGGAGAGCGACAATTGGTTTTCCCCGCATAGACAAATTGGATCAATGGATATTGGCGATGAACCATCAAAAATTTGGCGTGAACAAACAATGATCTTGGTGATCAACACGCAAAGAGGATTTGTCTAATGCATGGTCGGTTTGCCAAATAGCAAATCGATGCTGACCAACCGAAGCTGTTATTTATGGATTTTTTTGGAAAGGTTACTGGTGATTGTTCGGTGTTGCTTTCGATGTCCCGAAAAGCGATTTCAAACTGGGCACCATGTTGTTGAAAGAGTGATTTTGCAACGTGTGGACAGAGTATACCGTGACAATTTACCAGAGTAGTGGCATATGTGTAAAAAAAGCACATGGTGAAAGGCAAGTTGACGGCCCTTTCATAGCTTGAAAAAAGCAATAGGTGGTTACAAGGTCTTGGCGGCTAGCCGCATTTGGTTGGGCCAATTGCATGTCTCAGAGCCCCCGGTCTTAAACTAGATTCCATTGCGTACCCACCGAAAGCAATCGGCCGAAGGTTTGAGCAAGCATGTTTTGGACAAGCAAGTAGTCGATGGTCCTTGTTCAAAAGGTTTGGGGAAGGCCTATACTATTTGCCGGGAAATTACGGTACCATTTTTTAAATTTGGTCGACCAACTTCCGAGTTACGGGCCAATGTCAACGGACATCTCACCAAGTCAACCACACAGACAGGTAGTCCCACTCGCAAGGAAGGTGACAGCAGGCACAACGGAAACTTCAGATCACGGTAAGAGACAGGGACCCAGTGAGTTTGCCTATGAAAGGATGGAAGTGCGCAAATCGCTGTGCTCTTTCAAGTCGAAACTGTAGCAAGCGCCGACGAAACATGTACACCTCACAGCAATCTCGGGCCACTCTCGGAAGATAAGGTCAAAAAAAGTGCACGAGGCTGTACCGTGAGCTCGTTTGAATTTACAAAGGGGCAAATCACCACATTGGCCCACAAGCTGTCACAAACAGAGAGGGCTGGACGTCCCTGAACACATTGTCAGCGCTGCGGGGCTGAGTCTTCTTGATGTGTTGCAACGCTCGTGCTTCCGGGAATGCATGTGCTTGCGGGAATGCATGTGCTTGCGAAACACATTGTGACAAGCACGAAAGAAAGTTGTTGGAAATGGTGCGACTCACAGCCAATCGGCATTGCAACTGGAGGTTGCTAAGCGCATTGTAAACCCAATGAGATGCCAATGATTGAGTTGCAGAAGGTGCGGCTTAGCCACGAAGTATCCAGAGAAGGCGTTGCCCAGGGAAGACGGAACTGAGAGAAAATATAGATCAGAGAAGAGGCAGGTCAGGCCAGAGGTAGCTTAGTGCAGAAGTAGCTTCGAGAAGAAGTTCACGAATTCATGCGCACATATTCAGTCGTACAGCTCGTTCTTCACGCTTTTGATATTGCGTTGGCTCATTAGCTCATGTTTTCATTCATTTATCACGCCGTCACATGTTTATTCCTCCACCACTCCTAGCTTGCTGACAGCAGGCCTCTTTATGGCATATTTGTGAGTGCGTATGTCCTCTTACAGCCTGCACATTTTCGCTGTAAGCCGCTCCTTGTGTGTCGTGGATATGGTTTTTTGCGTACTGACCACCACTTCAGCGTACTGTGCATTGATACTTTGCTCTCTTCTCTGCAGATCCCGTTTTTCGAGCTCGTGTCTTGGCAGATCCTGCTGTGATTCTTTCTTGTTCTTTCCTTTCGTTCATTCATGCCTGCACTCACTCGCTCCTTCCTTTGTTCGTTCAGTCTTTCGTTCATGTCCAAAAATCTTTCACGCGTTTATTCGATTTTATTTATTTCCCTGCGCCAGACATTGCAACTCACCCCGTCGATTGATTCAATAGCTCTTGCGTTCCAAAACTGTCCAAGAGGCCCTTGAGGCTCTATAGCCACTGCTCGTTCAAAAAATATCTCCGGGGCACGGCCGGGCGCGGCTAGCACACGTCGCTGGAAGGGAACATCGCTGGACTTGTATCTATTTGGGCTTGTATTTGTGTTTGAAACACACCGCGATAGAAACAGTGGACAGCATTTATTTGGCGAAAAATGAGCCAAACAAATTGCAAAAATTGACAAGAATGAGACAGACCCTTTTTAAAAAATATCAAGAGACTGTCATTGGTACAACCCACTTTTTTTTCATGATTTGCCATCATGGCTGGGTTCACGTACACCCCCAGGCTCAAGAAAAACAATATCTTTCTTTGAGTGTTCCTAGTTTCCCCGGGAAGGCTCTCGGCTTGCAGTTTTTCAGAACATCTTTTATGCCACATGTGAAGAAAAAATCCGAAGGTGTGAGTGTGATAATTTATTTTGCCTGTGGCCCTGGAAGACTGCAACGTGAGGATTGCGTCGAAGCTGCTCGGCTTGGTTCGGAGTTTAGATGTGGGATCAACACTGGGCGTGTCCGTGTCATTTCGCAAGAAGTGGGTTGCGCCACAAACTGACAAACAACCGCCAACAAAAAATGGTGCGACCATTTTGCTTGCCGTATCTCCATCTTCGTTAGTTGTGTTCCTGCTTTTGGTTCTGTTGCTTGATATCCCCATGTTCCTGTTTCGGTTGTTAGTGGTTTCTACCAGTTACTACTGGTTTTCCTGATTACTTAGCACCAACCGGTTCTCCCAAACCCTGGCAATATGAAACCCGCGCGCTTGCTGGCCTACATTTTCTGAACATCGCATTTCAGATTGAAGCCACCAACAATGGGCACGTATTGCGGTTTCACATCCCACAATTTGCTTGCCATATCTCGATATTTGTTGCTTGGTGTGATAAACCCAATGCCGGTACGGGTGCTGGAACCAACAACACATTGCTGAAATGGCTCACATAAACACTAGGCAATACGAATGTCCATCCAATTGAAGGAGGCATCGTTGGTTGGCTTGAAAATGGTCATCCCAAGAGACTGTAAACATCATCTGGTACGACTAGATCCGACATTTTGGCCTTAGATTCTATAGGATCTCTTCCCTCTGCTTCCCTTCCAGCACTGGTCGGGAAGCGTTACACGTGATCTTCGACCGTTTTGATGCGGATAGTCTCAGCTCACAAAAGCCGCCATGTTCTCCATACAATATGCACCTTTTTTTTGCGTGATTCAAATTTATTGCCCAGCTGACCCGTTTTGGCCGTAACGGGCATCGAAGATTCGTCGCAGCCGTGTGAGGCTTGGATGCCGTTCTGAAGGATCCAAAGATTCGCCCCACGGCCGCAGGGTGGAGCAGGGACCCCCCAGGGCTGATGAGGGCATTTCTTGGAGATGCAGCTGCCGTTGCTAATGTGAAAATATGGTGATTTGATCATCAACTTGTGAGATTTCGTGAGATTCATGAAGCCATAATGGGAGCTTGATGGATTGATATTAGAAATTTAAATTAAACATGGCTGCGGTTTATTCTGTAGAGGTACAATCATTATGATTGCACCCCATCAGTTAAGCCGAGCTGCAGCCTCAAGTTTTGGTTCCGTCTCTATGGCTCGGTAGGTTAGTCTTCAAAAATAAGCACATGGGGGCAGGACCTAGAAAATGGGTTTTGATCCAACCAAAACAGTGACCACAACCAATTGGACTTTTCAAAAGTAAGGAAGACCCACATGATGAATGTGTGCTGGAGATACAGAAACCGCCAAAAACAGCCATTGCACTTTCAATGATGCGGAGTTTGAGCACGATGGGGACTACAATGCAACCAGAAAACCGTCGCTGTCGGGGGGGTTGACCGTTCCTGTATATGAACATGTAAGATTGACTAGCCAAAGTTCGATAGCTTGTTCTCACCGTTGGTCATCAGATGAACTGGGATCCGGCCTCAACGGGCGTTGCAAATGGTTTCTGCAAAAGGATTGCATGTTGTGCCACGCCACGAATGCATAATGTTTAAAACAGTCATGAGTCATGAGACACCACCACGCAAATTGGGTGTGCCACCAAGAGCGGGGGAAAACAAGCTTGAAACCAAGCAACATTGGAACGGAACAAGCACTAACATTACACAGGTAGCGAGAAAAGTCTGGCACATGACCAGTTTCCCTGGCACGATTGTGTTGAAAATGCACATTACGGCAAATTGGGTTAAGGGAATCCACCCTAGTAAACCCTTCGGCTTACTTGTGCTTGATTCAAGCCGTGGTTTCGTGCGAAATTTGCCTCAACCCAATCCATGCAATAACAAACCCTCCCTATCGTGTCACATCGCCCATGTTTAGGCACGACGTTGAGCAAAGATCTCAACGTGCCGCTGCCGCCAGTAGAGGGCAAGCCCGAAGGCGTGGGGCGGGAATGCTGGACGACTTGAGTTGTACCAACAAAAACCAACGAATTTTTGGTATAATCATCGGTCATCGGAGATGGAACTTAAGCAGTGGAAAATGATCGACTTGATTGCTGCACACTCAAGTTTTGTAGTTTTTTAGTGATTAGATTGTATTTTAAGAAACGTATCCCACTTAAATTTGTCAGCTTTTGGCAGGTGGATTCCCACAATGCGGGATGTCCAAGCTATAGAGGACGTGGAAACCAGTCAAGAAGTTGAAGGCTAATCCAAAAAAGGTAGTAATGCTAAAGTATAGAAAGATGAAAAATCACAAGCTGGATCGCGAGATGCAAAGGCGCAAAGCAATTTAAGTTGGAATTGCGGGGCTGGCGGTTTCGACCGGTTGTTTTCTTTCTTAGGGCTGGAAAATGTTCACACAACGGGCCTTCGTGCTTTCACCAAAGTTGGCACCACAAACCACTCGATGCGATCACCGCGTATCAAAAGATTCATGCAGTTAGCCTCAGTTCCCTGTTTCAGGTGCAATCTGGTATGTCTTTTCCATTCGGTTGAATAGGTCCGATCAAAATTGGCCCTTCACAATGGCCAATCTGTGGGCCCCTGATTTGGAAAAGTCGCAGGTGGCAGGCGCATTTTAGCAGTTCTATGTGACAATCTGTATTGCTGAAAGTCGAATTCTTGTGGATCAAACTGGGTTTGCCGATCTTTTTTGATTGCATCCTGCTTGTTTGGTGCCACACGCCTTTGAGAACTGCTGGTCGCAGCCAACGTTTTTCCCGAATGCGTAGCAAGGGTTCCCGTTTCAATCTGGGGGTTTGGGGGTTGAGGGTGTGTTCGCTAGACATTGCGCAGCCGTTCGAAAGTGTGTGAGGCTTCAAACGTCGCGTAGCGCCGTTTCGCGTGGCAGGCATAGAACGCTGTGACATTCCGACATGTTTCACAACGTGTCGAAAGGCGTTTGTGCGACAGGCTTATAATGCTTTGGCAAGTTTGAAAAAGATGAGTTGCATTTTTCGTGGCAAGCGCAGACTTTGGCGATCACCATGGTGATTTCGCGTGGCAGGCGCAGCACTTTAGACGTGTCGTCTTGCGTATTTTTTGTGAATGGCAATGCCAGGGCTGCATCAAGTGGTGACAACGTGCAAATTGCGAGGCAGGTGTGGTATTTTGTGAGATGTGATGAAAACTGACGGAAGCCCCGCACGAAATTTCATAGATCTGGAGTTCATCAGGAAAACCCGTAGGAAGACTCGTAGGAAAACGTTGATTTTGGAGCTACAAAATATGTAGTGCAGCACTTTAGCGAATCTCATTGTCAGGGCTGCGTGAAGCAGTGACAACGTGGAAATCGCGTGACAAGCCTAGGACATCGTGAGATGTCATTTTGCATGGCAGGCGCAATACTGATTTCGGACACTTTTTATATACACTCTACACTTTACCCTCCACACTCTACACTCTACATTGACTCTACATTCTACTCTTGACACACCACACTCTACACTTCACACTTTACACTCCGCACTCCACACTTCACACTTTACACTTTACACTCCACACTACACTTTAGACTGCACACTCTGCGCTTTACACTCCCCACTCTGCACTTTACACTTTACACTCCACATTCTACACTCCCCACTCCACACTTCACACTGAAAACCTTACACTTTACACTCCACACTCTACACTGTACACCTTACACTCTACACTCCACACTCCACACTGTACACTTTGCACTGCGCACTGCACACTTTACATTTTATACATTTTACACTCTACCTTCACATTCTCCACTCTAATCACTACACTCTACACTCCACACTTTACACTCCACACTCCACACTCTACACTTTACACTCCACACTTCACACTTCACACCTTACACTCTACCTTCACATTCTCCACTCTACACACTGCACTCTACACTCCACACTTCACACTTTACACTTTAGATTCCCACACACTAATTTTTTCACTCCACACTTTACACTTTACACTCCACACTTTACAATCCACATTCTACACTCCACACTCGACACTCTACACTTACACTGTACACTCCACACTTTCCACTTTACACTCCACACACTACATATTACGTTTTCCTCATTTTATGCTTCTGACTCTACACTTTACTTTTTCCACCCCACCCTTTACACTTTACACCCCACCATCCCCACTTCACACTCTATACAAAATTCGCCGCTCAACACTCCACTTTCTTCATGCTCCACACTTTGCACTCCACCCCCTTCCACATTCCACAGTTTCTACAAGACTGTTCGAATAACTTGTTTCACAAGAGTGCTTTACATGACTGCATTCGGGTTCGTGGGCTGCATCTTGTTCCATTCAAACACTAGCGGCTTGTTCTGGTTGTACATTTTTTCACATGGGCCCACATGAAGCGATCAATTCCGTCAAATCAAGCCTAAGCACTAATTGCCCCAAGAGTTTGTTTATTATAGGGTAAAGAATTGCTTGAACCTCCAATCAGACACAACCGTCCTAAAACGACTTCTCTTATCACTAGCTCGGCCACATTGGTTGTTATCACACCGTAAGCTAGATAAATGATATTGTAAACGTTGGCTTCTGCTTTGCGTGAATGGATGATGTGCTGTGGCTCAGGATTAAAATGCCCAACAAAGCAGTGACCATCCAGAAAGATCTGGCTGAACTTCGAACAACGACATCACATTGACTCATTAGATGATGCTTATTGGGCGAAATCTGTCCAGGATCTTCTTCTTTCAGGATGGCAAAGTACTATAAATCATTCAGGTTTGTATACAAGAATGTTGACTCATAGCGAGAAATTGCCTAATTTACCCTTTTATAAAGCAGATGTTGCTCAGAAGAATAATGTTTGGTGGTTTGGGTCCATGTCCTAGGAAACCAACAGTTCAATGCACCACCCGTATCCCACTTACAGTCACCCTCCTCGCTTGACCCTGCTGCGCGGCTGACAGGCGCAGCTTCTTTCGTTGCCATGTGCAAGGAGCTTGACATCGGGGGTCCGGGCTGGTTGGATCCAAATAACCAAAACTATTCCTTCCTACAGTGTGGGGATGGGTCGGGGGTTGGTTTTGGATTTACAAAACAAGCAGATGCGGTTTGGCATGGTTTTGTCTCCAAGTTGGGCACCTCTAAGTCCCGTGTTTTTTTTTCCTTCAGTCACATGGATAGCAATTTGGCTTCGGTTTAAGGGGCCGATCCGGCTTTGAATTCGAAGATTCTCTTGAATCAGAAATTGGACGGGTCAACGCCCAGGATACATCCGTTTGCTGGGTTAAGAATCTCAGCAAATGGTTGTACACATTTTCCGCCACCTGCCAGGTGAGGGTCTCTAGATTTTTGCAAAGGTGCAACTCGGTTCTCCATCTGTCCTTCTTCCTCTGCTGTCCTCCTAAGTGAGCACGCACGGACCCGAACCCTATCGCGAGCTCAGATCAGTCTGGGCGCACACCCACCTGAACACATGCCAGATAGACTTTCAGATAGGACGTCAGAATAGATGCCAGAAAAGTTGCCGAATGGAATGTCAGAAAGAATTCCAGGTAGAATGCTAAAAATTATGTCAAGTAGAATGTCAGAATAGATTTCAAATAGAATGCCAGAAAGGATGCCAGGTAGAATTCTCGGATTATATGTCAGATAGAACGCTAGATAGAATGTCAGATAGGCTGCCGGACTAATGCCAGAAAGGATGCCAGATGGAATGTCAGATTTGTCAGCTAGAATGCCAGCTCAAGTGCCAGGAAGAAGGTCAGAAAAAAAGTCAGACAGGATGCCAGATAAAATATCAGATAGATTGCCAGATGGAGCGTCTGATAAAATCCCAGAGAGACTGTCAGATAGAAAGGCAGCGGGGGATCATTCGAAGAAAGTAATTTCTGAACACTAGGCTGCTCGGGCTTTTTCCCATATAGCCACACAACGCATATCATCCACCAAAATTAGAAATCAGAGGAAATGGCCTAGATTGCAAAAAGATAGCTAGAAAGATGACCAAACAAATTCGGGGAGTACAGCCTTTGAGAGATAGATCTCGAAGCAACAACCATGACGTTTGCCCGCAAGAAAATTGAAACTGCTTCATTTCCGCCTAGCTCAGTGGCATCAATTCTGTCACCACAAGTCGCGTCAAGTGACCAGATGAACTCTACCTGGCAAACATATTTGCTGTTCTTGTTTTAGGGGCCATATGACCAGAAAACCCTGAGCATAAACCAAGATTTGCAAGGAGATTTAAATTTAAAGTACCTCGCAAATCCACCAACATCCCACATAAACCCCACACCTGGTTTCATTCATCTGCCAATCAGATCTAGCACTTTACCACTTTGCGACAAGTTTAATGGGGAAAACAGTGGTTAGCAATTGGAATTCTTGAGTGGCTCTCCTTTCAAACAATCCCTTTGCTGCCTTCTTGCAATAAGCTGGTTGATTTAAAAGGGAGCAACCCCGATAGACATCACAACAAATAGATACATGATTTTCAAAATCGCGCCGAACCGGCCAAAAGGACACCATTGGTGAAGAGCAAATTGGTCATCTTGTTGGCAGAGCTTCCTAAAATTGGCCTTCTCCAGGGTGTAACCATCACTTGAGAGAGTATTTTCCTAGTGGGGAACCCACGTGATATTTGTCGCGGAAGTATGGCATGAACCATGCTTGCAACCATCGCTGCAGCTTGACTTTCAAAGCATGAGTTGCACCCACAGAATGCCGAGCACCGCTTCGCTCCCAATGCTGCCTGGCATTCGCTTGCCTCGAAGGTGGAAGTCTTGCATAGGTCAACGGTTGCCAGATGAGAAGAGTTTGCAGCAGCTGACTGGGATGGAAGTGACACCAGCTAATTTTTCAGCTATTCTCAATATTCTGGCAGAGAAGAAACGTCCCCGACTGATTGCTGACGCATTTGCCTTTGCACTACGAAGCCGGAAGCTTGCATTGAAAGACCGGGATTTCACTGTTGGAATTTCGGCTTGTGGAAGTTCAAAGCAATGGCAGCAGGCCTGCTGGCTTTTACACACCATGCCTGAGGCCAAGGTCAACGTCAACATATTTGCCCACAACGCAACCATCAGTGCTTGCGAGAAGGGAGGCCAATGGCAACAAGCATTGAACTTGTTCCAGGCCATCGGCAAAATGAAAATGAACCCAAATGTCGTCAGCTACAATGCAATCATCAGTGCTTGTGGCAAAAGCGGTCAATGGCAAAGGGCGCTCGGCTTGTTCGAGGCTATGCCTAAAGCCAGCTTGAGCCCGAATGTAATCAGCTACAATGCAACCATCAGTGCTTTTGAGAAGGGCAGTCAAGTGCAGGAGGCATTGGACTTGTTCGAGGCAATGCCAAAAGCAAAAGTAAGCCCCAATGTCATCAGCTACAATGCAACCATCAGTGCTTGTGAGAAGGGAGGTCAATGCAAACAGGCATTGAACTTGTTTGAGGCCATGCCAAAAGCCAAAGTCAACCCAAGCGTAATTAGCTACAGTGCGACCATGAGTGCTTGTGAGAAGGCGGGTCAATGGCAGAAGGCCTTGGCTTTGTTTAGCGCAATGCCGAAAGCAAAAGTGACCCCAGACGCCATCAGTTACAGTGCTGCCATTAGTGCTTGTGAGAAGGGAGGTCAATGGGAGAAGGCCTTGAACTTGTTGCAGGCTATGCCAGGAGCTAAATTGAGCCCAGACGCCATCACTCACAACTCTGCAATCAGTGCTTGTGAGAAGGGAGGTCAATGGCAAAGGGCATTGGCCTTGTTTTGGGCAGTCCAAAAATCCAACATGGCCCCAGATGTAATCATCTACAGTGCTGCCATCAGTGCTTGCGAGAAGGGAGGCCGATGGCAACAGGCATTAAACTTGTTCGAGGCCATGTCTGAAGCGAAAGTAACCCCAAATGTAATCAGCTACAATGCAACCATCAGTGCTTTTGAGAAAGGTGGTGAATGGCAGCGGGCGTTAAGTTTGTTCGAGGCCATGCCGAAAGTTCAAGTGAACCCAAATGTCATTAGCTACAGTGCTGCCATTTGTGCCTGTGAGAAGGGCACTCAATGGCAGCAGGCATTGAATTTGTTCACCGAAATGCTCCCGTCAAAACTTGTGCCGAACAGCGTCACATACAATGCATTATTCGATTGCGCGGAGATTTACAGCAGCGAAAACCTTGGGGGACGTTTTTTTCAAGATGGTTTGCTGCCAATTTTGAACATCTCATCGGTGTTTCAAGATCTGGAGGTGGACCTCCACCAGCATTCAGAGGGAGCAGCACGGCTCACACTACAATGGTGGTTGTCCACCATGGTCGCCCAGCATCTGAAAGGCAGTGGCAACTGGACGGATAGCATTTCAATAAATAACATTTGTATATATATATACACACGTATGTGTGTGTGTTTTGTTTGGGCAAGCACTTGTCCGAAACAAATGCCTAGGATTTATTCTTTGGTGGGATGCAATAAGGAACAGTAGGTTTTCATTCCAATCACTGGCTTGTTCCACTTACGCAGTCGGTTTTCCACAAACCACTAAGGCAACTTGAAGTGCAGTGTGGTGACAGGCTATGGGAAGTCGCGACAGGCCTGGCACACCTCGGATGTTCAAGCAGCAGCTTTGGAGCTGCTGAGGAGCTTGAAACTGGATGCTCGAATTCTTCCCAAGAGCCTTACCTTCAGTGGCCTTGCGCCAGAAGAATTTCTGAGTTTGTCATGGTTTGTCCAGAAGTGGGGAATGCCACAATTTATCGCAATATATTGCAATTTCAGTAGGAAGTTTGGAAAATGATGATCATCCATGGAGATTGGGGGAATTGTATTTTCAGGTAGTTTTTCGGGTGGGGTTCATGTTTGATTGCTAAGCAGGTTCGAAAGTAAGCGTATGTTAGCATGAGCTAGCAGGTGCGACTAGTTGTTCTTCAAAGATTGCCAGCCCACACCAGAAGGCACATGATGACATACAGCGGTCTCCTAAAAGGTAAAACCAACACCAAATTGGTCAGATATTTTAGATATATTGATATATATTGAACCAGTTTTGGCGAGTATCATATAGTATGGTTTGTAGTCATGTACGGGCTTTCATTACAATGTAATGCACACCCAATGAACCACGCATGTACACCATGGCTCTTGAAGTATTGTTTTCGAAATATAGAACATACAGTATAGTTAGATTTTGGCAAATCGGAGCGTGTGCTGGTTTTAAATCGTATTATCCCAGTGGCTGGTTCATACGGCACCCATCGTGGCATGTTCCATGTGCTTTGTTTTGGCGATGTCTTCTGGTGGCGTTGTTGTTCCGCAGGTAAACACATTCACCCCACCCACCAAACAGTAGACACCACCCAATCGACCCCTTGGTATAGTATTGGATTTACTCATGCCTTCGAGGTCCCGCGGAGTAGTATTAAATAATGCTGGCTAGATTCCCCCCCATGTAGCGTTGGCTCGGCCATGTTACACCTTTTTTGCTGGTCAACCCTTATGTTATACCCATTTATTTCACCAACAACTGTTTGATGGATTAACGATAACAACCCCACTTGCGCCCCCAACAAAATTCCAGCCCAATTGCCAATTCGCAAATGATTATATCTCAACTCATGGGAGTGATTCGAAGTCGCCATTTGTTTTTATCGACAGAAAGCTTCAGGCCTGCGCTCCTGTATGATATCCCATGGCATCACCGTTTTCATGGGAGATAGGCTGCTTTCCCCTATTAGATTTTACATATCCCAACTTTTACTTGCTCGAACGATGGATAAACCCATGGCACCCTAAACCTTGCGGGGGTTAAGAAGACAATGTCGGAGATTCAAGCAACATCGGCTACGGAACAGTAACGGGTCATTATCGGAACTGCAGCAACAGGGGCTTGTTTTGTCGCAAGAGGCAACGCTATGTTTTCTGACCAGGACCTCATATTCTTTTGACAAGAGGACATCTAAGAGAATTTCACGGTGTCGTCAAAGAAGGACCTTCTACAAAATCCTACAAGTGCCTTCATAGAAGCGTTTCTAATACAGGTCATCTTCAAGATCTTCATGCAAGAAACCTCTAAGAGAGGATTTCACCAAGATCTCCACAAGGTCCCCTCCTCCTAAGGACCTGTACAAGATCATTTAAGGACCTGCACAAAATTATGCAAGGACCTGGAAGAGGATGTCACCAGGATCTCTACAAGATCTTCTTGCAAGGACCTGTACAAGATCATGCAATGACCTCTGACAACATTTCACTAGGATCTTTAGAAGATCTTCTCACAAGGACCTGTACAAGATCAGACAAGGACCTCGTAGAAGATTTCACCAGGACCTCTACAAGATCTTCTCACAAGCAACTCTAGAAGACCTTGACCAAGAACTTCATGCCAGGACCTTTAACAGAACCTCACAAGATCGTCATAAAAAGAGCAGGTCTTCATACAAGAATTTCCCAAGAGCACCCCAGAAGAGCTTTCGACAGGAGCACCCCCAAGACCAGGGATCCTTCATTGCAAGGAGGACTATGGTACATGGCATTTGCAAGATCTTCATGCAAGGACCTATTTCAAAGATGTCACCAGGATCTCCAACAGATTTTCTCACAAGGACTTCTGCAAGATCTTGATCACAAGAGCTTCATACGAAGACATCTAAGAGAATCTCGCAGGATCATCATAGAGGGACCTGCTATAGAGAGGATCCTACCAGACCTTTGCAAAAGAACCTCTTCAAAGCATCTCACAAGAGCTTTCATACAAGCACCTCTAACACAGGTCATCGGCAATGACTTCGTAGAGGAATGCGCCAGGATCTTCACAAGTTCTTCTCATCAGGACCTGTGCAAATCATGCAAGGACATCGTAGAGGATTTCACCAACCAGGATCTTCATAAGATCGTCTCGCCAAGACCTGTACAAGATTATGCACTGTCTTCACAATATCTTCTCACAAGGACCTCGACAAAACCTTGGTCGACATATTCATAAATTGGAGACCTATAAGACTGCACCATGAAATTCTTGCAAAATCGTCATAGAGGACTTTCCAGACGACTCATAAAATATCTTTGCCAGTATCTCTGAGAAGCAGCTAAATTGGCGAGAGGCTTGCGCGCAAGGACATGTTGGAATTTCACCAAGTATTGCGCGCTTCACTGAAAACCAGAATCTTAAATCTAAAAACTGAAAAGCGATGTTTTACATTGTTGTACGCAGTTTTGGGTGTTTTTGTAATGAGGTCTACGAAGTACTGTGCTTGCCACGACACATGAGCCTGATGCACCCGAAGTATTGCACCTGCCACGCGAAATCATCATCTGTCCCAAATTACGAGTATGACGGTTCCACGAAACGAGAGCCTTTCAAACCTTCGTCCGAGTTCACTCAATAATGCGCCTGCCACAAAAAATGACCTCCGAACCACCTCGTATTTCCCACGCCTGCCAACGTTTTAGCAACGTGACAAAACACCGCGCCCGCCACGCGGATGGAAAAGTGTAATTACAATGTCCTGCATCACGCAAAACGACGTTCCAGACGTCAAAATGTCTTGGCTCAAAACGTACATAGCTTGAAAAATGAGCACGGCGCGCCGGTAAAAGCGGACCTTCCGAAACGAGCAAAGCCCGCGAAGACTTTGTGCGAACCTGCGCTGTCCAAAAGCCGGAGGCCACAAGGAGCACCCTGATCGAACCCCCTGGCTTTACACCCACCGTAAGATCAGTGTGGACACACTGCTTGTGGAATAAAACAAACACTTCAGTCCTGCGCCTCCTATTTGCTCAGGAACAAAGGGCGGATTGGATTGACTCTAACCAAGGAGGACCTTCCCAAGCTCCACAATGCCGGTAGGATCTTCGGAGAAAAATGTGAGCGTTGCACGCTAGCTCATCCGTGGTGCGGTGGTCTAAACATGAACAACTTGGATTTTACCATGAAACTAAGATTTGATGGGCTTATAACGGAAACATATGGAAATCAAAAGGGTTTGTCTCGCAAAATTATCTTATGGTAACCTCACTGGCCAGCCTCATTGTCATTGATTGTCAAGATTGGAGGACTGATCCGAAGAATTGTTGTTTCTAGTTTGCGTACACTTGTACTTTGCCCAGATGATCTCAGAATGAAAGTCCGGCATGGGAATCCGTATCAACCAACCAGTAGGCTTGGGGACGGGGATTGAGCACTGTTTTCAGGAGGAGCCATCACAAGATGAGTTAAAGTAAAGTTGGATAGGCAGATCCCAAGGCTCAAAATGTATAGGTGACGGGGTCCAGTAACACAGCCTATCCTCGAATCTTTGTGCTCAAATAGAATCGTCAGCCTACCTGTGAACTAGGCTAGAAATAGAAGCGCGTACAATCCGAAACAAAGTTCAATTTGGTTTCATGTATATTATGTTTCTCGTTCATGCACAAAATCGTATTTACATATTATGCTGTATCTGGCTGAACATAAGACCCTCACTAGGACATGGCTGATGCTGGCTAGAAAGAAGAATCATCCCCAAATTGTTTGATTTCAGGTCGGTGAATATTTACTTTCATCCGTTACATATTCACATGGATTCTTTTTAAGATGGGTGACACCAAGACCAATTTTCTATTCTTAAAACGCCTATATCTGGATCATTTTTAAGGCCCTCCATTTTAGGAAGCTCCTCTACGTAGGTTTTGCACCTCCTTATACCATCGGATCCGGTTACTCCAGTGCCGTCAGGAGAGCTGCGCAAATCATGGTCATGCAGAGTCTCCGGTGAGGTACCTCCGCAGTTGATGATGGCTGGCTTAACCATCAAAAATTGTTTAAGGGTTAAGTTCGGAGGAAACAGCTAGGAGCCATGGTTGTATCCATATTCCTTCGCAAAAGGGGGTGCCAAGGAACTACTACTAAGACCCAACCACGTGATCAAGACGAGCTTGATGGTTTAACCACCCGATCAACAGTGAGAAAAATCGGATTTTGATTGACGAATCATCCACATGGTGATTCTGGGCAAATTATAAGGACCTCCTTATTCGACCAAGACCAATCAATAACGGTTTACATATGGGGGGGCCACAGAAAACAAAAAGATATTGTTTTTTCAGGCTAGGATTTGTGATCATTTGCCCAGGTGAGTCATTTTTAGCAATGGGTTGCTAAGGAAAATGTGATACAACAAAGGGAAATTTTCTTTCACCTGTCAATACGTTTTCCATGGGTTTGCTTTGTTCAACATTCAACGCCATTTAGGGCTGCTAGAGGTTCTGGCGTGTTGAGTGACATTGCCATGAATGAAGCTGAGCATGGATGTGGACAAGTATCTTGACAGCTGGTATCAGATTACAGATGGTGTGAGACACCAATGCGTTTCCAAACTTTCACTAGCTACCATAAAGTTCATTTTTTTCATTAGTAAGGTCATCAGCTGGGTTTTTAAGAGTCATGGTGAGTCCCAAGTTCTCATCCAAGCTAGTATTTAGTAGGGAAATCAATGTTTGTGAGGTACTCCAAGTTTTGGGAAATGTCTTTTCACCCCACAACGCCGCGCCAAAAAAAAACAAAACTGTCGAATTACCTATCCAAATAGGTTGGAAAGCTGCACATGGTGTCGACACGTGCATTAGTTTTTAGCTACGTGGAAGATGAAAAGAAAGCAGACTTTACCATCCTACATGTAGATACCAGTGATCTTCCTTGACGCTGAGACCTTGATTGTGTGCGTGCGCCAACCCGATGAGTAACACCTGAATTCAACCATCAGACATGGTCCTGGCGATTTCAAAATAAAATGGGAGCCAATATTATCGAATCAATATGATTGTTATTTTTTTCCTCTGCAGCAATGCACAATTGGGATTTGACTTGATCAACAAATGTGCTCATGGCACTGGTGGAAAAAGGGCCATCACCAGTTAGAATCACATCACAATGGTGCTTATTCATAATTTTAGGATGGGTTGAGCCACCAGCCAGGCAATCGCTCATTCTTGCCTAAATCAAGTCATCTTTCTATTTGGTTCTTTCATTGCCTGGTTTGCTTTTTTTTTGGCCGTGTGTAAAACTTACTTGTTTGTAGGTTGATATGTGTTTCTCTTCTTTCTATTCGCGCACATGGGAAGCTCGAAGTTCACCGGCTTTAAGAATCAGCAGGCCACAAATGGGTTGGTCATTGTTTGGAGACTTGTGCAACTGTTTTCGGGGCAGGCGTGAGACTGCACCCAGCTCATTCTTCGCTGCTGTGCAGTGGGGAACCTTAGCACAAGGCAAGAGAATGGTCATGGGGATTCAACTAGTGCCCTTGAAGGTGCACCCAATGATAAAGTTTCGACATGGGCACATCTAGAAGGTTCAAATGAGTGTTTGACGTGCCAACCCCTTGTCTCAGCTGGCAGCTTCAAACTGGTTTGTGGGCGTGACAAAACCTGATTTTGGCATTCAAACATTCGATTGTTTGCCATGGTGTTAGTTCAGTTGATTTCGTTTACTGTGTGTATATATACATATATATGTATGTATATTCTACGCACAAATACGTGCGCACAAAAAACGCCGATATATAAATAAGGCGGCAAACCACATAACAGACCTCAATTGGGTACAAAAAAGGCGAAATGGTATGTTGCATGTTTTTTGGTTCAACAACATTATTGACATAATTCTGCAACATAGCAGGATCAAAGATTGTAAACTTGGGACAAGGCAGTATACAGTCTCAAACAACAAACTGAACAAAACTTCACATGAGCAAAGAAGTTGTTGTGAATACAGTTGGGGACATAAATTGTATGATGGCCCCAAATCAGCATGAGTCTGAATTGTTTCCTGGCAGCCCTGCCCATGACTTGGAGGACATCCGCGGGCAGCCCACTAGTTTCTAGCCCAATGTCGAACAAACCTGTGCAATGCAACATAATTCAGCACAGTTCCTCCTGGAAGATGGACGGTGACCATGGAATATCTAAAAGGAATATGATGGGTATATTTTATGCCGGATGCCATTTTTGATTCTTACCTCCCATACCAGTTATATCCCAACGATCCCAATGAAATCTCAGAAATATCCCAATTATATCGCAGGTTCTGACTTCTCTTGGCATGAGGTCTCGCGACTTTGAGGGCGCCCTGAAAAGTTGGCCACTGGCCTGCACTGGCTGGGGCTCGGGGGAGAAAACACCCGGCGATGACAACCAACAAAAACGGGGCAAGAAACCAAACAATGCATAATCATAAACCCCAATGGTTGTGACGCCGCGAAATAGAGAAATTTAGATGTGAGCTCTTTGAGCTGGATAACTTGTAGCCACACACAACTTGGCTGCTTGCTGTTTTTGATTGAAAGCGCTTTTCTTGCAAGGAACCATAAAACAAACAAACATGGAAAGGAGAAGGCAGCGAAGGAATCAACGTTCAAGACCCCCACAAACACAAAGATTGTGTTTTCCGTTTTCTTGATTCAATGTGTTCAAGGTGCACGTCAATAAGGTTTCCTGGAAGTAGCCACTGGTGCTCACATGACGACACTTCAAGCAGCCCAACTGGAACTGAGGGGAACTTCCGGCGAAGGCTCATTGGCTAGGGCTAGGAGGGAGGTGGTGATTTGCCCGCGGTCCTGTCTTTAAAAAGATGACCTGAGTTAGTGGTTCTCTTGTTAAACATTTACACTCCCATAGGAAGAGCAATACTGCATTTGGAGTTGTTTGACCCACTGGTTAAAACTTTTCGGGTGAAAACAATGAATTTATTTCATAGTATTTTCCTATACTATGTGAAGATCCAGCAGTTTCCAATCATAAACTCCCCAATCGATTAGGCCCAGCACTGAAAACCCCAAAGTTTGGGAGTGGCATCTGCAATCTTGGCTGTGAAATCCCGATTTTAGGCCAGCAATTCAAATTTGTGGGCATGAAGCCACCATGATGGTAATTATAGGATACTATTTGCATATTCGTGTAGGCAAGTTCATGGACTTGGTGCCAGCAACCAACCATTCTCTGCCTGTTAATTGTTCAATCATTACTATCTCCTTGTCAGCCACATTTCTGAGGATGATCCCCAATGACCCAGATCCCTCACGGTCAACCAGCCTTACTTTTGTGGAAAAAATGCGTCCCGCCACAGGTGTCGACTTGGCAGAGGTGGATGCCAAAGGAGAGTCGCACCTTGTCAGGTTTCAGATGGCCAAATGCATTCGTTGGCAACTTTGAGGCATGACTATGTAAACAATGCGATTTCAATAGGATAAACCATTTACCAGCTGGTGTGGGATTTTGCCCTCAGAATAGTGCCCACATACCATATCATATATACATATGTTGGCTGCAGCTGTAAAAAACATACCATTTATGTCGTTATGCACCTGTGAATGTTTTGCTTCCCCCAACATCTAAGATGACCGGCTTCCATTGCCCAGACGTCTTCATCCAAGGTCCTTGCATCTCCTTGCGCGCAGCAAAAAGTATGACGACACGTGTGCGGCGTCGGCGGCCCAGGCCCTCATTTGGATGGTTGGTTGATGGTTGGGATCCCCAGATACTTCCCCCATTTTAGAATAATTTCCTTAAATGGTGGACCTTCAAATTATCAAGGCTTGACATCGTCAATGAGAAAGCCATGGCTTTGGGGCATCTGGATTTCCAGAAGCACCTTGTTGAAGGGCGTAAAAGAATCACCTTTGAGAGATAAATACGCGGTGGTATACAATGGTGAAACTTTCCCAACGGGAGCTCAACTGAGGTCAGGATGCGGATTGAAAGACTGCAAAACTCCTTGATGATGATGATGATGATGATGATGCTGATGATGATGATGATGATGGTGATGATGGTGATGACAGTGATGATGATGATGATGGTGATGATGATGATGTTGATGATGTTGATCATCATCATCATCATCATCATGGTGATGATGATGATGATCATCATCATCATGGTGATGATGGTGTTGATGATAATCATAATGATGATTGGGAGATTTTATATTTTCGTTTAGGACCCTCAAACAAGCTCACTTACTGACTCAAATCTTCTTGTCGTGTGTTTTGTTTTTCCCGCGGAGCCATTTCCTGTCTGGTTTAAACTGAAAAACTTGAAGCCAAGGCTACCGGGTGAACTGACCCATACCACTGTGAATGCACTTAATACAACCTATGAATATATTTGGTTGGCATAAGTTTTGCAAGCGAATACTCCTACTGGTCCTACGGCTACTTCGAATGTAGTAGACCCAATGCCATAACTTTCCACTTTTGGGTACGTGAAAAATTACCTATTCCTGGTGATATTCGGATTGTTTTTTTTCTTGTTTATTTTTTCTACTTTTTGGCAATCACACATTGTTTGCTGGAAGGTCACTCATTTAATTCAGCGATTTTCGCGTTGAAATGCCCCGTTGTAGGGTGGTACAAATGCCATGTATGATTTTTCAGATGGTCATCACAATAAAAATCTTCACAATAAATTCATATGTCAAAGGGAAAACATCTATCAATGGCTACCTTGCCATGTTTGACTATCGGATGGTAACTTGTATATGTTTATTTGTTTTTCAACACATAGGTTTTGCATCATAATTACCCATTCTCCTTCTGGTCCCATGGTTACATCTATACTGATTTTGTGGATGTGTTGCCGAGGCTCTTCGCCAAAGTGCTGGCAGCCGCATCAGAGATCCTCAGCTGGGGAGCCGAGTTCGATTTCCTCGGATTGGTTGAAGGAAAAGTCGGGAATGTGCAATCCATAATGGCGATTCGATTTGCAAAAGTGGGATATCAATGGATAAATGCTGAGATGATGGGATCGTGATCCTTTTCCCAGGACTTATAATGGGATCATGTTGGGAATAAATCAGCCATACTGCTTTTTAATGTTTTCGTTGAAAAGATATTGTTCAAGAAATCGACAAAACGTTAGTATTTATAACTGGATCAATGAGGTGGTACTTAACACCATTAAACCATGGCGAACCTGCGTAACTTACACAGCTAACTAGGGGGCAGCACCTTGCAACGATGTTTGAGTTCGATATCCTCAGCGATTAATGGGTCATGTCGTTCCAAACAGTTTCGCCACCCAACATCATTCCCAACATCCCTATGATTTCATTTTTGGAATTGGATGTTTTCTACCATATTAAGTTGCAAGTCAAATTATAAGCTCCGGAACAAGGTCCGGGACCACACTAGTTCCATACCCCCGTTCCATACCCCCGTTCCATACCCCCGTTCCATACCCCCGTTCCATACCTGTTGGAAGGATCCGTTCCATACCTCTCATCCATACGTTGTGATATATATTGAACATGTGCAATCTGATTTTACATGTGTCTGCACATACATGAGTGCATACATGGAAGAATACGTTTACTATGCTCAAGACCTGTGATTGTGTTGGCAAGTCTGTGCCTGCAGCACTTACAGCTGCTACCTACTTTGTTGTGTGATGGTAGGAATGTGCTTGGCTGCTGCCAGCTGGCAGTCTCAGAATGGATCGCTTGCAACCCTCCCTCCCTCTCAACCTGTGGCAGGTTTGCGCCTGCACCACTTACAGTTGCTGCACGCTGTGGCACAGCTGTGATGTTTGATGGTAGGGATGCGCTTGGCTGCTGTCAGCTGGCAGTCTAAGAATTGCTTGCTGCGCTACTCCCGCTCCAAACTGCCAATTTTGACAAAGATGTGCTGCCTGGTGGCAGTGCTGTGGTGGAGTGGGCCGTTTCGTTCCAGACCCCGTTCCATACCGTTCCATACCCGTTCCAGACCCGGGCCACCCATCTACCACCCCTGACCCACCCCCGGGTGAACAAACGGCAGGTTCTCACATAGACTGCTCCTAATGAGTTTTAAGAGTAGGAGGTGGGACCTGCGTGACAAGTCTGAAGCTGAGCGGATAGCTTCACATGGTATCCAGTGGGTGACGCTGGCTACCAGTTGTGTCACAAGGCAAACCTGCGTTGAACAGGTGTACAACAAGGATGTCGTGCAGATGACATGAAAATGAGCGGCGGCCAGTGTGAGCAGCTTCAACATGCATATCCTTGAGATGTTTTTTATTCACATATATACAGCGTACATTATATATATTTATTTTATTTATTTATATTTTTTTATTTATATTTATTTATTTATATTTATTTTTATATTTATATTTACATTTAAATTCATATTTATTTATTTGCTTATTCGTTCATGTAGTTTTGATTATTATTTTTTTATTTATGTTTTTATTTTTTTATTTGTTTATTCGTTCATGTAGTTTTGATTATTTATTTGTTTGTTTGTTTCTTATTGATGTATAGCCTATATTTCATCACAGTCAAAAGGTCCGGAACAAGACCACTTACGAAGCCCCTTCGTTCCATACGTCCGGAACACCGCGAAACGTTCCATACGCAATTTTGACTCACAGTCAATGTTCATATTTAATGGGTGCATCCAAATTTCAGCCCAGAAAACATCAAATTGTGACTTTCCAATATTGTCAATTGAAAAGGTGGTTCCTGCGGTAAACCTTTAGAAAAGAATTACAATTGATACCCGATGTCACTCTACATGGGCCGGCAAGGCCATTGCAACGATGCAGGCCGGGACGCCTGCGGGTTTAGGGGACGATGATTCGTGGGCATGAGCTGACCAATGCAATGGGGAAGAACGGGGAAGTGGCCTAAGATGAATAGTGTCTGTCGACCATCAAAGATGGGGTTTACCTAGGGTCAATGGTGATACAAAGGGATATAGTAAGGGATGTCGGTTTGTCTGAAAATGGGAGCGCGACATCCATTTGCAATTTGGTAGGAAAAATGAACATTGAACATCACTAACATTGAACATCCCTTCAGGTTTGGGAGCGCCATTCTTTCAGAAATAATGCAGGCTGAAAACCTAAGATTTGTGTGAACAACCATTCTTAGATTTCATGCTTTGGGAATGGGAGATGCTCAAAAGCATTCCGGAAAGATCAGCAAATGGGCAAAAAAGGGAAAAACTTTCAATGACCTAAGGTGGGGAATTGATGCAAAGTTTAGGAAACGGGCTACGAAGCTCGGTTTCACCGGGATGGGTAAAATTGGGAAATGAATTAAGATGAACAAACCAACCCCCTTCAAACAATTTTACCATTTGAGGTATTGTAATGTATTGAATACCAAAAAGGGTTTGGCTTTGGGTTCGCCATGTGGCCTAAAGTGAATAGACTAGAAAATTCGAAAAAATGCCAACTTTGGGGCTGGACATAGACCCAGACACCAGGAGACATGAGAGTATGACCACGAAAATAGTGCGATGTGTGGGGCCAGTGATGGTGTCGCAAAATAGATATAGATTATCTGTTCAACTCTTGGGTCCTGTAAAAACCACCAAGACCGGAGGTCAAAGTTTCTTGCATTGCGCAGCTGGCAGATTAAACTGCCGAATCCTGGTGTGGACCCCCAAGCCGGACCAAGTCCAGCTGTGAAATTGTCTGATGGATTGACATGTTGAAATTGAAAATTCACCTCTAGAACCTGGAGGATCAGCTTGTAAAAAACGGGATATATCACAACCACAACACTGTATCGTCATATACATAACCTGGTTGTGGTTCAATCATGTCTATTTTCCATACAACATGGGAGGATGATTGTAAGGGACCTACATGACTTCCTAGGGGCCCTGGTTTGGATCATTGAGGTGGGTTGCATCAGGATGTAGTCAATATCAATTGTTGAGAGGTCTCATCCTCAGAACTGTTGGCCACAGTCCTACAAAACTAGGTTCTGAGAGTCAAATCCTTGTTGGTTACATCAACTTTTGGCAGCGTTATCCAAATTTGTGGTGAGTGATGAAGGATTAATTGTGCCATCTCTGTTACGTAGATGAAACACATGCTGCTTGTATTCGTATTTGACCTGAAAAAATGTTTTTTTTGTTGGATATCCCTCACGATTCCGGGGGCCATCCCAGTTAACGCAATAGCCCTCACAGTTTGGATGTGTAGTATCACCATCAGGGTAACGAGTAATGGAATGAGGGAAGGTTTCTGAGGCAGGTGTACGTATGCTGGACGAAGAAGTATGTCCGGCTTTTGGTGGGTAGTTGGCTGTGCGGTGGTCTGATAATGGATTGCCCTCTCGACAAATGGAAAGAGGTCGTAGATTGGGTTCTGGATTCAGAACCATATGTGACGGCATGCCTCCATGAGAGACCAGAGTGGGAACTGATGAGGACGATGGGATGGGCACGAAGGTATGAAGGTGCCGAGCTTGGGGAGGTACCCGGTTGGTACGACCATAGAGATCCTTACACCATTATGCACCGTTTTAAAGAATAAACCGAATAAACCTTCCAAAATTTGTATTTATCGAAATTACAAACCATTAGAAACACCGTATAAACCATCCAGCGTCCCTAGGCGCAGGCTGTCTCAGAATGCCCACAGCTGGCTCCGCTCTTTGTGCCTTGGTCGTCGTGGGTGATCGGTCAAAATGTGATTTGCTCACGCGGTGATGAATGGGAGGAGTAACACTAGGTTGGAAGGTTAGATGAATATCTATTGGTTCACAATGGTTAACTATTGATGGTTCTTATCTTTCGGTTGGCCCAGTGGTGACTGAAACAATCTAGCCAGTGCTGAAAAGAAATTCACTAGCAGAAGCTCGCAATGAATGAAAGAAACAGTTTCATGAGTGGATTGGCTAATTTCTATTGACTTCGGCTCCATGTACTTGCAACCATCGGTCAATCATGTTGTGTAGCTTGTCTAGTTCCAAGCGATTCTTTCCCCAAATAGAAATATTTGTAACGTCAAATACCTGGGATGCATGGAATTCCTGTGATGCATGTTCAAATAGGTGTGGAACCAAACCCACCAATTGTGCACGCAAGCGGGTCAACATTTGAAGGTGGACCATTCTGATCGTTTGCTTGTATGTTGACAAGGGACCAGTATAAATAGCTAGCTCTCCTCCAAAACACTGTTTGGATCCTAAGGCTAACCCAACTGTGGCGCACAATCTGCAGCCATCTGGCTCTTGGTTTCCAAAATAGCCGTGGCATGCATTTTTAAAGAGAAAATTGCCTGTATGAGTTTAACTCGGAATGAATGAAGGGTTGAAATTCAATTTGCCATGGATCCACTCTGGTAGATAAACATTTGTATCGCAGCATCAACGTCAAGCCCAACAAACAGAATTAGCGTCGTGAAACCTACCCCACGCTGTTAACGGCTCAATGGATTGAGTAAACCCTGAAGCGGGTACATCACCGGAGGACCCGACAAGCTATCACGTTTCAAGAACCCATGGACAAAATGAAGACCTACAGGTTCCACGAAACAAGCATGCACATATTTTGCTAGTCCGTTGCTTGAAGCTGTCCACTTAAGTAGTTGCTGGGTTCGTCTGAAACGTGGATATCCCCTAAACCTAAACGATCACCATGAGCTTCCGTTGCAAACAAAAAGGGGGCATACCCAATGTTCAAACACAAAAAACAACTCCAATACAAAAAGCCAATTTAGCAGTGTGAGTGTTACTGCATTGCAGTGCTGACGTTAGAAGTCAGCATTTCTTGGTGCGTCATATACATAAATATTATATATATGTGTGTGTGTGCGCGTTATGTATTTTTTATATTTCCTCAAGTCTCCACGTTTCCAGCATTTATGTTACAAATCTGCATTTTAGCCCCTAAAAGTCCCACATTGACACCATAAATTGCGCAATTTGGCGCTGCAATCCCACAACGCGCGTGGCACCGGCCCGATGAGCGTGGTGCGCTTGGATGAGGAGGATCTGGACGAAGAAGACCTGGCGATTCTCCGTGAAGTGGCCTCCAAAGGTGGTGGGGCATCGAAAGTGGCGGGAACCGGGGGTGCATCCCACGAATGGTTGAAATATTACACATTCTTGGTTCTAATATTTTTTGTAATGTGGGTTTAGAACCCATATATAAGCCATATTCAAGTGAATGGTTCAAACCCATAGTATACCCCAGTTGTACATATTCTTTGCTGTCATACCCACATTTTTCTGGATTTCGAACCTATTCATACAACCCATGCCATGGAGCGTATCCCAGATATATGTGGGGATGGTTTTGACCCAGTCGAACCTGGAAGGCCGGAATTGGAAGGTCTTGGGAAATGCGGGCAGTTGTGCCATGATATGGCTAGCATTAGATCAGTAAGAAGACTGATCTATGTCTATGATGGCAGAGGTGGTTCTACCCGGCCATTTCAAAGCATTCACTCATGGTATCAAACTCTAAGACATCCTAAACGAGTTGGGGATTGTTTTTCACCTCTTCTTGTTGCGGCATATCTATGCACTAGACTAGTGACTAGTAGACGCTTGCAAACGCGCACGAAGGGATTTACTGCATTTGCAGAGCCAACTTGAAATCAGAGTAGCCCGCAACTGTCTCAGCAGGTTGGGCTGGGGAACTTTGCCATTCTTGCGGGGATAGCAAAGATGCGATGTTGTTTCTGGCAAAAATTCAAAGAATTTCAATCATTGCGTTGCTCAGATACAAAAGTAGGCCATATCGGCCATTCTATGCATTGGTGATGCTTGTGGTTGTGGGGGCACCAAAGTTTCTCACCCCACTGTTCCAAGCGATGATGCAAAGTGCTTGGGCACCGAAGCAGTTGGTTTCAGTGTAAAGATTGCAATCCATGAAGCAGGTTCAGCATGTCAGTGACAATATCATTGATGCATAAACAACTACCCATGCAACTGACAATTTCGATATTTGGAGCCTTGTTCAACAAATTTCAAGATGAAAAAATAAATGTTTTGGTGCAAATCAACCCCGTCAAAACAAGAAACGCCATGTGGTTGGTATATCAACACTTCATATCTTCATCGCGGCCGCCCACGCCGCACCAAGGCTACTACCACAATCGCCCCAAGAGCGCTGTGGGCAGCGCCGTGCTGGGCCCCACCAAGCTGGACGTGACGGCGACCAACGGGACCAGTGGGAACGTCGGTGTCAAGGGCCGGGCTGCATTTGATGATTTTCAGGCCGGGGTGACCTTAAGCACGTGTGGCTGGAGACACGGACAGGGTTGCTCCAAAAGGTTATAGGTAGATGTAGGTAGGTTCTAGCCACAAGAAGGGGGCATTGGTAATTTTTTTCTACTATCTAACATCTATCTAACATGTCCACCCCTTGTGCCTGTGTATTTGGGAATGGCGAGTTGTTTGCCACCCATATAATTCACTGAAAAACGAAAGGGTTGTGGCATGGTATCGCATGGCTCTCCACAGGGACATCTCCACTGGTTTTTGGTTTTTTCTATGCCATGTAGATCCATGTGGAAGGTTCTACTGCACCCCTCATTCTTTGCTTGGATGATCGAACGGAAGTTACGGCTATCCTAGAAGTGGCAGCTGGTAAAAGCCTGCATGGTTTCCCGCCAATCTTCTGATACAAATAATTCCCTCACTTCCTTCTGGTGTAATCCAAGATTTGAGATCGTCAATTTCTGTTAATTAGAGAACAAGTATCTATATTTGAATCCATTGAAGTATTTCTTCTTCTGCTGGTTATCTCAACTTTACCACCAAATAAATAGACCCTGCCACGCAATGAGTTTGGAAGACTACTGTGCTCTAAATCCCAAGAATTCTCCGGGTCTACATTAGATTACGGATGGTAAGAAATCATCCCCCCAGAGGCCAAGTGGGACCGTTTCGACAAT
The DNA here is from genome assembly GCA_947184155.2 of Cladocopium goreaui. NCBI lineage: Eukaryota > Dinophyceae > Suessiales > Symbiodiniaceae > Cladocopium > Cladocopium goreaui. The sequence continues at coordinate 71,395 of CAMXCT020005112.1, read as the reverse complement.
GACACCTTCGTCGAACTCCTTGCCGAAAAAAGCCCCCATGTCCCGCAGCTGCCGAAGCAGGTGCCGGCAGGACACTTGGCAGAGTCTCAGCAGGGGAATTGTATGACGTGGCGAAGTCAAGAAATGATGTGGTATTGTACAAGTCGGTATAGCCAAAACATGAATTTAGGTGGCAATTGTACCAACTGCTGGAATAGAAGGATTGGTTATTTGTAAGCATTACAGCATGGGTGTTTTAGACAATTTAACAATCACTATATAGTACCAATTTTTGATTTTGGATATTGTTAGGATACCCAAGTCCGTAAACCATGCCCAATGTACGATTTGCGGTTACATAAAACAAATCCCCAAAATAGTGTGTACATTATTGGGTTGCCACATGGGGGTCCTATGGGCTGATAGGGGATGAAGCAACAAAAGTTTGTTTATTTTGCAGCGAACAGATTAGATCGTAAAACATCGAGTAAGTTTGGTGAATGGTAAATGAATTGGCGATTCGTGTGCCATTAGCCAGTACATAAATGATGGAAAAACAGACATTCACCAACCAAAGAAGAGACGTTGTTTGCAAGTAGCAACACTTTGGCATGTTGGAACCAACTGGCCATGGCTGAACAGTATATCAACATGGATGGCTTCGTATGCGAACATGCTAAATCTCGGTAGTGGAACCCCATTTTGGGGGAAGCAACCAACAATAGTCATAGCTATCAAATTTTCCTATGTTAGATAGCAAAAGCTTTCATATTTTCGGATGTAGCCAGCACAAACGGAGATGCAGCCATTCAAATTCGGAATGTAGCCACGTGGATCTAGCCAGCAAGATGGGTTGGCCTGATGGTTTCGCAGCTAGTGGGACAATCTGCGAGGAACATGTCTATAAAGTGTAAGATATGTCTTGTGACCGAATGAATCTCTTCATCCCACACTCCGCACACTCCTACATTTATGTACAATGTACAATTCTTGTGCCACCTACCCAATCAGACAAGTTCATCTCACAGTATTTCCATGAGACATTTTCCTGGTCTTGCCAATCTCAAGCCTATCGCTGGTCTTGTAGCTCACTATTTTTGCAGCTTAACACCCAACAGTTTATATAGTAGGATCCGAACACCAGGATGATCAGAAGATGTATGAACATGGCTGCAGGCTGCCCCTTCGACAACCCCATCACGAGTATACCTATGACGCTACATGTTTTCACCATTTGGTTGGTAACAAGCACATCATAGCACAACTGTAAATTATCTGGGTGAGCCTAGAACTTTATTGTAAGTATCCAACTAAAATCTACACCACCCATCTGAAACTTGGCACATCTCAGGATGTCCCGAGTTCAAGGTGCTCCTCGTGGGCCCTCGCGGTGTAGGGAAGACCTCGCTGCTGCAGCGGCATCTGACAGGTGAATTCTTGACGCAAACGAAGCGCTGGGATGCTGGGAACCAAGCTGTTGGGACGCGGTGCCTTAAGAAAGGTGGGGGTACCCTTTGGTGATCAAACATTGTTGGTTATTTTTTGTTCGCGATGAAATCAGATACATATTCGTGTATGTGATCACAGTGGTGTACACTAGAGATTTTGATTTCGGATCTGGGATGATATGCTTATCCAGATATTTTACACATGAGAGTTCGTTCTTCTAGGATGTTTAGCTCACAAAGAGTGGTCACGCAGGGATGTATCCAATCACCTTCAAGACGCTATCCAGTAGCTAAGGGTAAAGACCAGGGTCGATAATGAGACCGTATCCTGGAGATGGGTCTTGGACCAATACATAGTAAGTTTCAGCTTTTCTGCATCTGTTTGGTGGATTTCTATAGGTCGGAATTAGAAACCTGTGAACTTTGACCTCAACTGGCAGGTTTGGGGACCCCAGCTTGAGTACCCTGGCCCTACTCATGCAGCTGAGGATGACGTCGTGTCGCTGCAGTTCAGCTCTAACTGCGGAGATATACGTTTCAATGCCTCCAGGTTTAAAGACCGAGATGGATCGCTAATGGTTTAAATGTGTATATATATATATATGTGTGTGTGTACAGATAAATAAAAGGATATAGACATAGATATAGATATAGATTTACTGCCATTGAAATTGAAAACTGGCAACCTCCACACTTCTTTCATGACAATTGGCTAATCGCCTCCAATTTTGGATGAAGCTGGCCGCCTTCTTTTGGCAACAGCACAAGGTTTGGGAGTTGACTCCTGATTCCCCGGAAACTTGGCCTTATTTGCTTCCAGAGAAGCTTTCACCAGGGTAAACGGACTGATGAATGGTGGGGCCCTGATGAATGGTCGGTCAGTGGGTTGATGGCTAGCTGTTTTTCAACAGAGCATGCACTTTGTGTTGGGAATCTGAGTCGAGGTTGCCTCATGTCACAGCGTTTGAGTTGCACAGTTGCACGGTGAAATTTTACAATCTTTTGCAAGATACATGAATTTAATGACATGTGGTTGTATGATGGTCTTTCCCAACAACAACCAGTTTGAGAGCTTCAAGCCATGACCCTGGGCGAAGAATGATGATGATGGTGATGATGATGGTGATGGTGATGATGATGATGATGATAATGATGGTGATGGTGATGGTGATGATGGTGATGATGATGATGGTGATGATGACAGTGATGATGACCATGGTGACGATGGTGACGATTGTGACGACGGTGACAATCGTGATGGCGATGATGATGATGATGGCGATGATGATGATGATGATGGTGATGATGGTGATGATGGTGACGATGACGATGGCGACGACGATGATGATGATGATGATGATATTGATGATATTGACAATAATTGTGAAGATGATGATGATGATGATGATGAAAATAACGATGACGATGACGATTGTGCACTGATGATGGTGGCGATGATGATGATTATGATGATGATGATGATGATGATGATGAAGGTGATGATGATGATGGTGATGATGATGATGATGATGAAGGTGATGATGATGTTCATTTCTTTTTGATAACTGATGTGAGTGATGTTAATGATGGTTTTGATGTTTTTGTTGCTTCGGTGATTCTGATTATGATGATGGTGGTGGTGGTGACCGTGATTATCATGATGGTTCATGATAGTACACGATGGTACGTGATGGCACATGATGGTGCATAATGGCAATGATGGTGCATGGCGGTACATGATTGTACACGATGGCACATGATGATACATGAAGGTACGTGATGGTACATGATGGTACTTGATGTTACATGAGTGTATTAATGATTTGCATCCTCTATTTTGAGGGGGTTGTTATAATGAATACTCACGATTATGCGGTTTATTTTGAACAAAAATATTTTCAAAAGTTAATCTACGTGTGTTGATCTTCTATTCTAATTCTACAATAGATTAATCATGAACACTAACATGAATAGTCATTAATCTATTCACCACTACTTGTATAGTAGATGTATAGTGGTGATTGTATAGTCCTCCACTTCACCGAGGATTCCTCTTTCCGCCAAGCCTCTGGTGCCATCCTCCTCTGCGATGGCTCGCGCGCCTCGCAACGCGCACTTCCCAGGCGGGACAAAGCGGTAAAGTCTCCCGCGACAACCTGTGGAGATCAAGGAACAAAATGGGGATTTGAACACAGAAAATCTATGAAACTTGGAAAAATGGCGATTCAAACATGAAAAACCAGTTGTTTTTCTATCATTACTGCCCATAGGATGCAACCAAATAATTCATTGGGATTTAACCCTTGATAATTTGGGTCGAGGTTGGATGGGTAGTCTGACCCTTTGAGTTTTGCTACAAAGAGGAATATGTACGAAGCAGGGGAAATATGGAAGGTACAAGAAATTGAACCAACCAACATGGGGATTTGGCCGCATTTGGCACCAACCATGACTGGGAGTCAATTCTCCCATGACCCAATTGGCAACACATAGAAATCACAGAACCGCTCCACCAGGCGCCGAAAGCGACCAATGAGTTGCCTGGGAAAATATTGGGATGGGTCAAGTTACCTATGAAATTACCATACTGGGGGAAGAACCATCCAGCTCTACAGGCTATTTTAGGGTACCTAGGGTATGAGGGTTTTGACTAATAGCCACATGTTCGTGTTTGGGACCTTTGAGCCAACCAAGAAACTAGTTAGAGACATGCTGCAAAATGGAAATAGCACCATCTGTTTAGCACAGCAAAATCTCCGAAGAGTCTAACTGATAATTTTTAAGATATCGATAGATGTTCCTTTTTTTGTCTGGCATATGAAATTCAACCAGTTGAAAACGCACACCAACCCAGAACTGATTTTTGGGATGATGTTCACGAACCCGCAACGTACCACGGTTTACTGTAGACGACTTTCCCTTCCGCCAACCCATTGACCCAGTTGCATCCGGAATGTGAAGAGTCACTGTGGCATCATCCCCTGCGTGCTGGGTTTCAACAAATGTGACGTGCCCTTATTGCCCCAAGCGAAGAAAGCACGACGCTTGGAGATGTGAGATAGGGAATAGGTAAGGGAAGTAGATGGGGTTACAACCTCAGTGTTACAACCCGGTTGCATCTGAGTTTTCAGCCAGCCATATTTGATTCTGGCCCAGTTGCAAATCATTTACAAACCACTTGAAACCGCACCAAAGCAGGCTTCATGCCATCTTAGGAGAGGCGTGCCAGAGGAAAGAGAAGCTTCAGAGCTATCAACTCAGCGTCTCAGCTACTACTTGGGTCAACCCCAAAGGAGGGTGCTGAACGGCCTAAAACTGGTTAGATACAGCGGAAAATGCCAAAAAAATGATACTTGGGGGTGCACTTGGGGTTGATAGATATAAGCATGGTAATAACCACTTTAAGTTGGGATCACCTGTGACTATGGTTATACAATATATCTATAACTGGAATTTCACCTCCAAGCATGTAACCAACCTGTTCTCTCAGGGCTAGGTATTGAATTTCTAGAGAGATCCCTGCGCATGGTGAAAACTGATGTGAATCAGCAATTGCTCCTCCATTGGGAATGTCATGGAAATTCTATGAATATCGCTGCTTAACACAAACCCAGACCAACAGCCGACGGTAGAAGGTAGCAACGCTTGGATGATTTCTTTCAGGATCTGGGGGTTTCCTAAAATAGGGGTACCCCCAAATCATCGGATTTTCCATGAAATAAACCAACTATTTTGGATACCCCCATTCCATTTGGTGGTTTCCCAAAGTTTGGCGCAGTGTAGCCCACAAAGGTGGTGCGAATCGTGAACGAATCGTTCGATTCGATCCCAATCAAGTACGTACCATTTCAGGGTCTGTCTCTTTTTTGCCCGTAAATTCCTTGAAATTCGTGGAAATTCCCTCCCGTGATGTAGACTTAGATATAGAAAGCCCACCATTTATAGATGATTTGTTCCTCCCGAAATCATGGGTTTACGTATTGTTTTGTTAATTTACTGAAGGTACTGACGTTTCTGAAGTACCTTCAGTGTCGGAGACATCCTCATTCCAATTACTTGGAGAAGCTGGGAATTCATACCACAAGACTGGATGTGTTTTCTCGTCCTCATTCAATTTCAAGTCATACTCTTGAATGAATATGAAGTACCCGCACTCCTTGATGTTGGTGAATTCGTATAATTCAGCGAGGTACACAGAAAAGCAGAAATACACAACACCAGTCACTACATATGTAACCTGTACTAACGATTAATCAAGTCACATAAAGTCATTTTCATATACATACATATATATATATAAGATTGCACACAGCGTGCCTATACATATATATTTAATGGGGGTTCCTCAATTGGGATACCCAAAAATAGATTGGTTTATGATCGGATTTTCCATTATAAACCCAGTTATCATCCTTTAGGGGGTACCACCAGTCATCATTTATAGACGGTTTATGATTGGAAAATCCGATCTATAAATGGAAGAGAACTGGGGTTACCACCATTTTAGGAAATCTTCATATCCAACTATAGATATTTAGATATATCCACCATTAACCCAACAGTTGAGCTACTTATATTTTAGATATATCCCAACTGATCACTGGGGGTGCCCAGCTCACAGTTGAGGCGTCAAGACCTGGCAAAACTTCGAGAAGCCTTTCTGGTGGTGCCTCCGAAGTTTTTGGCGAAAACCGATGTTTCGATGTGTGGGTCTTCACCTGGGTAATAACCCATCAAAATAACATATATATTATAATACACATTATTATTATTGTTGGATATGTGAATAGCCCATCTGTAACCCAGATATATCAATACACAATCATGTGCATATTTATATATATATATATATGTATGTATGTAATGTAATGTAATGTAATGTAATGTAATGTAATGTAATGTAATGTATGTATGTATGTGTGTGTGGTGATATTCCATGATAGAATTGATTTGTTGCACTTGGTGCATTTGCTTGGAATGTTTTCTTTGGTTTCGATGGCCCATTCAGGTACTGCGCCAAAAAAATGGATGTAGCAGAAAATGGTGCATATTGTATCCCAAATTTATTGTGATCAAATATCCGAAGATTTGGCCTTGTGCGGAGCTTTTGTAGATTCGGTGCCTCCAAATTATGTACCTGAGAAGCTCCCCTCAGCACAGGATATATACCTGGCTGATAGTTTTCAGTGCACCTGCCACCTTGGTCATTGGTCCCATCTCAGTTTGATTGTAGAACCCTAGGGCAAACCCTCCATTTCTACCTCATCGTTCCATCACCATTGTTTCTCATTCAATTCCATTAAGTTCTCACATAGTTTCAACCGCTTCTCATGTGACTGGTGTGATTGGATGTTACTCCCGTGCTTCCTAATCACATCCTTCCCCCAATAGTAAAATCTCTAAAATCCCCTAGAACTTCCATGAAACTCCCCAAATGTGCCATAAAGATCTTATGAAACCCATGAAAATTCCCATCATCTCAGGTTGGCACGTCGCCTCAGCGGCTGCCCCTCCTGGCACTTCGCCCCCAGCCCTGCGCCGTGGCCGCCCTGGCCCCCGCAGCTGCCAGAGCAGCACCAGGACGATGCGCTGCAGCAGGGCTTGGCTGCGCAAGTGCCCATTGAGGACGAAAAAGGCGTGCCAAGCGCTTCTTTCTGGAGCAGTGCGGCATGAATTCATGTGTTTCGCGTTGAGCACTGTCCGACTCTTATATCAAAGCTCCAGAAGAAGATGAAGAAGAAGGAATTGGTTGGGATTTTCACGGACGCATTTTTTCTATTAAGGTTCAACGGATAACATGTTGCAGTCTAATTGTTGAAGACGGGTGTGGGTAGAATTTCTGTCAGGCAAATGCGGTATACGCACCCCTTTTGTGGGAATAACCAGCGACTTGACTATGACCCATTCATCTGACCCATGAATCTAACTTTCACTGCATATTCCCATATTATATATATATATATTATATTAATATTAATATTATATTCCAATATATTCAAATATCCACAGTTGGGCAATAGCCCATAACTGGCTTTATAACCGATAACGAAGCCACATGTGCTTTTCTCGGGATCTTCTGGTTCTGCACATCCAGTAGCCTCGTACGCTGAGGCTCAGAAGGACAGCAGTGGCCAAACGCCCATGTCCATCCTGGCCGCTCGGATGGGGTAGGGATCAAACTTCATACTGTAGGTTTTATGGTCACTGGTGGCTAATGGTGGTTGAAGAGAAGATAAGATAGAGATCCATACTGCAAATGTTATGGTAAAAAAATATCATGTTCAAACGGGATATGGGTATGGGTCATGTCGGGTGATAATTTTGACCCATCCCATTAGATGCCCAGGATAAGAAGGGCCACCCATGTCGACAGTGCTTGAGCCAACAGCCAGATTTTTCTACCTCACTGGACTGATTCAAGGGAAACTCCATCTTTTTCGCATTCAAGTCTAGAGTTGTTTCAACATATTGTGATATATTTGGGCATTTCTATACCTACAGAATACGGGCCCAGATATTTTGTATATATCCCCATTCAATTGTGATATATTTTGACAGTGAATGGGCCTACAGATTTTTTCATGTTTATTGTGATATATTTGGCCCAAATCGCTAGTGCCAGTTGTTCATATCCCCCGATATCTCACCGTCACCAAGGCCAAACACCTCCTCTCCCGCGGCCCCAAACCGTCGCGCCCCGCAGCGGTCGAAGTCCCGGCGCCCGACACCGCGGGCGAGGAGGTCACCCTGGAGGTGGAGGCGCCGCTGCGACGGATCACTGGGGATATGGCCCATATATAGCCCATATGCAGGGGTTGGTAACTGTCCCATTTTGGTATATTGGACATCACCTGAAAAAATAGCCATAAAAAAGACCAGAAATACCATTCATGGTTGGGTGATGTGAAAAATGGGGACATTTAATGACCCATGAATAGCCCATATGTATCCATCGGATTGGTGGTTTGGAACATGATTTGTATTTTCCATTTCATATATGGGATGTCATCCTTCCCATTGACTAATATGTTTGAAGATGGTTAAAACCACCAACCAGCCATAATTATCCAATATTATCCATATGTGTATATATATATATATATGAGCAAGAGGCTAAACTCTCCGTGTAGGAGGTATGTATTCGAGCGATCTTTCATGTAAAAATATACATCTTGATATGTAAAACGATATAGTGAAGTCCCAAAAACTATAACGTGGGAATCATATCATATGTAAAAGCATTGTGGGAAGTGAAGGGGTGGTGTACATGACATGATGGTGGATACCTGTTCTAGAAGCATCTAGATCATCTAGGCTCTCAGTTGTGGGGTATACGTCATGACCAGCTCACACAACGGAAGATGTGCACAAGTATGCTGACACTCTTGATCCTGGCCAATTTCTTTTTTTCTGATTATTGCAAACAGTTTTGTATCCAAGCACGTATTGCTACAGTATGTGGTAACTAATTAGCTGGATTTGGATGCTCTTTTTGTCTCGCCATTGTTCAAGCCTTCCGGATGAGCGTTTTGTATCTTCCCGCTTTCATGCAAGCATTGACGATGACAACAGGCCTCCTTTCCAACATTCCTTGGTTCATGCCATTTTCCAAAAATGTTTCCCTCTTTGAACGATAACGAAAACAATAACTAAACGATAACCTTTTCTTGACAAAATGTCCTTCGCTGATGGATGGCCCAGATGCGAAAAGATTCTTGAGATGATTCTTTGCCGTTGAATATTATCACTTGCTTATTGCGATCTTTTCGCTGCTATGCATATTCTTTTTTTTTGCGACGCTCCGTTGCTTTAGTCAATCCTGGCTCATCTCGGGCACACCGGCACACCTGCACCTGCAGGTCCGGTTTGGCGATCTTTCTCCTAGATGAAGATAGCCAAGGCAAAAGCATTGGACCATGTTGATGGTTTGCTACCCAGACGCTGGGGAGTGAATGCTACCATACCATACAGTTGGAGCGCTGCAAAAGAAAGCGCGGGGCAGCCAAAGATGCTTCAGACGCTGAAGTGGGGGTGTAAAAAGGCTTTCCGCACGCAGTTTGCCAGGGGATGCAAATGATGCAATCAGGATTTACTGTAAAACGATATAGTGAAGTCCCAAAAACGATAACTTTGACCCGAGATCGCATTTTTCAATTGAGGTTTTGCCGATTGCTCATATATATAACATTACTTACATAACTGGGGATATAGCCCATGTACTAAGTGGGATATGGCAATCTACCCAGAGAGATGCCGAAACGTATGCCTTGTTGATCTTTCTGTGACTAACTCCATGGCCCATCTAAGTGGGTGAAACTGCGGTGATGTGTCAACTTGGTGAAACACCCATCAGAAAAGAAATGAATGAATATATATATATATACATACATGTATACATACATGTATACATATAGAATAAAGGAAATTGAAACCAGCAAAACCGAAGAGTTCATCAACTACTGGTGGAAACCCAATGACCAACTCCAGGCCTTCTGGTCGTTTTTTCGAAGTCCAAACTCTGAGGAGTACAGCAGCCCCCAAGCTTCGTTGCTTGCATCTGTGGTGTTTTTTTGAAACATCACAGTGGACTTTGCTGTGTGTGCTTTCTTCGTTTGTTTCTTGTCCCCATGATTTGTTTGTTCGGTCAGTAATTTTGGTATTGCACAAAATGCTGTACAGTGTCCGAAAAAATGAGATGCTTGGATGCCAGAAGAGACCGTAGGCAATCCATGGTTTCCGAAAAGTTGCTCAGCAATTGGGATATCCCCGGCAAATGCGACTGTCGGGTTTTTTGGCTCGTATCTCCGGGCTGGACAGGACAGACGTATGGCACCACTTGGGACACCTGGGAGGAAAGGAACCTGCCCGATTGAAGATTCCCGAAAGGAGGTCAATCCACGTCTTGGTTCCCTGATTTTCTTCCACCTGAAGGTGTTGTGCAAACCCAAAATGATGGGGAACTGTTTTCCGACGTGTCGGATGCTGTGGAGCCAACGGAAGCGAAGGAAGCGACACTGACGAACTTTGCTTTGGCTTGGATTACGGTTTGTGCCTGTGTTCTGCTTCTCAGCGTTGCTGCACAAGCTGTATTATTCTTAACATGTCTTACCCTCTGGTTAAACGTTTACATAACTATGGAAAATCGCCGTTTTCAATGGGTAAATCCACTATTTCTATGGCAATTTTCAATAGCAAACTGTTAGTCATTACTAGAGGGTAAATAGTCTTTGTACTACAGTTGGTGGTTTGAATCCCCATTTGCTTGCTTGTAATTACTTGTAGTTGTCTTTAGCTGCATCCACACATTCTGACCCAAGCTTGCCCCATACTCACGTGTTGGTTGCTTGGTTGGTCAAAAATTATCTATACATTTACAGTAACCCAGCAAAAAAAATGCACAATTGCCAAGAAGAGTGCGAAACCAGGATTATATATAATATCTAAATTATTGCTGCTATGACTTGGGGTTCCTATATAGTTGGAACTGTTCCACCAATGTAGCTGGTGGCGTGCTGGCCGCAGGATGAAGTGCAGGGCAAAGTGGTGAGCCGGGGGCCTCATTGTCTCAGTCGGAAACAGTGGGAGAGGAGAAGAAAGAAACACAGTCAAAAATGTGGGATTCATTGGTTTCAATGGTTTTGGTGAGGTTTAATCATGGTTAATGTGGTTGAATAGAATCAAATGAACCTACTGCAGCTAGCATTATGGGTAATTTAGCAGCAAAAATCGTGATGTAAGGATAGTATGGTGATAGCTATCAATCCAGCTACAAGATGGCTGTCCATAAGCTAAGCTGGCTGCAATGACCAGGGTAGCGGATGGACTGGCGGTGATGAATATCATTGTAGTTAGATGAGGTAACATAAACTGACAAACATACCTGGAGGGGGCCTTCCTAGTGATTGGCGCAACAACTTGCTCATAAAGGCAAGGTTGCGGTATAGATGACCTATGAACCCAATGTTTTTTTTTACAAACCTAAGTAGATGTGAAGTAAATGCGAATCGAAGCAACAAATAAGATGTGTCAAGCAACAAAATTGGGAGCCAACCAGCAAATACCAAGGTTGAAGTACCAAAAGCTTGGGATGCGACATGATGTGAATTTTTGCAACAAAAATGACCATGATTTCATCAGCAAATATGGAAATGTTCATACGCTTACTACAAGTTTTTGTGTCAACTGAAAAATGGGGAGGCAAAACCCTGGTATCCTTCTGCTCTCCCCAAAATGGATGTTTATCTGGTTGGTGGTTTGGAACATGAATTTTATTTTCCCTATATTGGGAATTTGATCATCCCAACTGACTAACTCATATTTTTCAGAGGGGTAGGGCTCAAGCACCAACCAGTTGCGGATGTTTATCCCCCAAGAGGTTTGGATGCATCCCCAAATTTCCATCCTCGGATGCCCGGATGCCATGTTCTTTCCAGACGCCAGGGTTTAGCTGTCGAAGCTCATTGCTGCAGCTTTCCCAGCGCTTCAGCCAGGAGTTAAGGCTTGTTAATCAGCCAATATGGGGGATTCACCTTTTTTAGGAGGGTGGTTGTTATCACTTCATGATGGCTGTACCAAGTTGTATCCTTCTCTTTGTTGGATGGCTTGTCTGAAAATATTGTGCCAGGCCGCCCCAACCCCCGTGGTTTATCGTGCTTTTCCCACTATCCACTTACGACGAAACATTGAAAATTCAGTGTATCCATTTTAAGACAGACCTTGTGGGGAAAGCCCACGCGTTAGCTGGTTCAATCCCCAAGTGTTCCTTATTCAACCATCTCAAGTATATATATATATATTATATATATATATATACATACCTGGTTGGTGGTCTGGAACATTTTTTATTTTCCCCAATAGTTGGGATGATGATCCAATCCGACTAATATGTTTCAGGGGGGTTGAAACCACCAATTGGATAATGTGTGCTGATTTTTCTGATTCTGGGTTTCACCACTACACTTCCATATCTCCCAGTTGTTTGTTTCAAAGTCAGCGGGCAGGGCGCAGCCAGATCGACAGCCTCAAACCTTGAAGGCTGGGTAAACCAACTGGATGGTTACTCTGGTACTGTAGGATGTTGGTAATCTGAATTCGACATGTCCAATACTGGCCATGGCTAGAATCCAGTTCTATAAATAGGAAATACCCCACTTATATCATGTGGAATTATATATTAGTCTCTATACACATATGCAAGAAGCGTTTATAGCTGCAATGATTTTTTGCTTACAATTGGGTGGTTTACCTCCATGATATCATGATATTATTGCGATGTGTTGATGTTGTTTCTTTTGGACATATGTCTTCCTGGTGTTATCATTGGCTCAAATAAGCCTGTTCAGTCGCTCTCCGTACAATGTTTGAGCATCGTTTCGCCATTCAAGTTTCAACTTTTGCTTTTTGGAACACGCCGATACATGCATATTCAGATGTGATTAGTTGTCAAAATTTGTGTCAAGGCCAAATGACCCGACAGGTCATGTTAGTCCTTCTAATAGGAGGTGGTCATAATTGTGACTTATACCCATATAATGGAGCAAGCAAACCAACAACAGCAAAACGGAAGTTATAACTGCTATCACAAATAACAACAAAAATCCTTTCGTGCACCCATACAGAAAGGGTTCTCCAAGTTATGGTTTGCGTCCACCCATCCATATATTCTTGCTTCAATTCGCTTACGAATCGTAGATTAACTGCAAATCATATATTGTTGTTGATTAAATCAACAAGTTTGGTGCTTGAATTCCAGATTCAATCAAAATGTTTGGTGGTTGAATTCCAATAAATGTAACGTTTCCGGGGCCACTTCCTGTACTCACTTCTTATGGTTGCTTTCATATGACATAAATTGCTTCATATCCCCGGTACCTGTACTGTATATCCCCATAATCTTCAAGTATTCGCGCCATATACAACCCATTTCTGGCAAATTGCGGGATTTTTTTTGGTGGTTTACCACATCTACTTCTGTTAGGACGGAGCCATTGGTATCCCACCATTCCCAACAGCCACGGCAGCCACAAAGGGTTTCCGCACATGATAGCGGTTAACCATGAGTAACCATAAGTAACCATAGGTTTATGATGGTTAATGATTGATGATGGTTAATGATGGTTACTTATAAATAGCGACCACTACAAACCATTGTTGCCATTGTTTAAGATCAGTAACCGTAATTTGCCATAATTTGCCATCATTATCTGGTTAGTGGTTTGGAACAGTTGGATTATGTTTCCATCCAGTTGGGAAATTCATAATCCCAACTGACTAATTCATGTTTTTCAGCGGGGTAGGTATACCACCAACCAGTTTTGCATATGGTCATTAACCATCGTTAACCATCATGAATCATCATTAACCACCATTAACCATCATTAACCATCATTAACCATCCTCAACCATCATGAACCATCATGAACCATCATTAACCATCATGAACCATCATGAACGATCATCAGCCATCATTAACGGTCATTATCCCTCATTAACCATCATTAATCATCATTAATCATCATTAACCATCATTAACCACCATTAACCACCATGAACCATCATGAAGCATCATTAACCACCATTAACCATCATTAACTGTTATTAACCATCATTAACCACCATTAACCACCATTAACCATCATGAACCATCATGAACCATTATTAACCATCATTAACCATCATTAAGCATCATTACCCATCATCAACAATCATTAACCACCATTAACCATCATGAACCATCATGAATCATCAGTAACCACCATTAACCATCATTAACCATCCTCAACCATCATGAACCATCATGAACCATCATTAACCATCATGGACCATCATGAACGATCATCAACCATCATGAACGATCATCAACCATCATGAACGATCATTAACCGTCATTATCCCTCATTAACCATCATTAATCATCATTAACCACCATTATTTAGCCACCATCACTAAACCATTGGTTGGTTCATGTTCCAATTTGTCTGATCAGGTGGCCCCCGACTGCTGCCGCAGTGCGCGGGTGCTTCAGGAAGCCTTTGCCTTGCTGTCGCTCGGAGACAACTGGGTGTCTTCCAGGAAGGACCCAAAACATGGATCAAAATGGTTGGTTTATAACGGAAAATCCGATTTAAAACTGGATGACATCGGACACTGTTTTCAACTCGAAATTGATTGTTGTCTGATTTGTTTATTCACAATAATAATTGAAAATTAAAGATTCCATCTATTATTCCCAACTTTCCCGAAACCTTTTGTTGGTCCCTCCCAGGTCGGGTTCAGTCAGCGACGTGTCGATGGATGGCCGGGAACTGTGGCAATTGCTGAGTTTTTGCGTTCAGCACCTGGAAACGCAGAAGCTGGGGAAAAAATGGAAGGCCTTATGATGAAAAACCGGATGTGCAATGGAAAATTGAGTGAAAGAGTCATCAACAAAAATAAGGATGATAGGTTTTACCCTCTGGTAAACATACAAAAAAACATGAAAAATCAATCATTTTTAATGGGTAAGCCAACTATTTCTATGGCAATTTTCAATAGCTACGTTAAATTACCAGACAGTACAGTATCATGAAAAATTGGGGGTGTGTCATTGAAAATTGAATGAAAGGGTCATCAACAGAAAACTGGATGACAATTCTGTGGGTTTGGAAAGAAATTGTCCTGTGGGAAATGGAAATTTGGTGGATTCCATATGACAGTCCAGGGTGCAAATTGATGGTGGAAATTGGTCTGAGTTTGGGGATTGGTAGTGATGATGCTTTGAAGTTTTGAAATAATGCTGACAAGGGCTGGAAGGAGCAAAGAGCCCACTCAAACTCATGGTCAAGGATCCTTTTGAAAAGTGAAAGATTGAAAAGGATCATTCTGTTCTCGGCCTTCATTAGATGAAATCCCGATGATCAACCATTGGATTTGAGTTCACCCGTGGACCAACATGGCAGTGTGTCAAAACCGTGTACCCCTGGTGAACATCAAAATAGCTGGTAAATGGATGTTCATCCCACTAAAAATGGTATGTATAGGTATTGATCCATAACCACATTCTCCGCAATTCGAAGTGGCTCAGGTATGGTTTGCCCGAGCTGAAGGCTTGGGCCAGCAACCGCCTGTGCCTTTGCATGGCAACTTCTGCGGGAGACCATTGGGTATACAGTGAACGTGACAACCCTGCCATGACTTTGGGTTGGAAGATTTGTTTCTACTAAAAATGCTCTATCTTCAGGGTCAATTGGAGGATAAGCCACCAGAATTTGGGATATTTAGCAACCGCACTTGGGATAGACAGGGGAAAGTGTTGTTGTCCGTCTTTGATAGAGGTTCTCTATAAATGTCGGGAACCCAAAATCCTGCAATTGATTGGTCATTTTGGCAAGGGTGACCTGTGGTGAAAAGGGATAACATCAATTTTTTGGAACCACATTCCATGCCATGGTTGATCATGTTCTGCACTATTCAATGGTTATGCTAGAAGCATATCCTCCACTTTTAGACAAGAGGCAAACCCATACATGTAATTATCTTATGATATACAGGCTTAGAGTGCTTAGAGTGCTTACAGTAGTATCGATATCTATATTTTTATCATTGGGGTATTTCCCATACACAACTTATCACATGTGTATAGGTGCTTTCGTGTCTTCATCTTCTGAATTTTGATCTTGAGGCTTCATTGCATCCACGATGATGCCAACGCGGCTGTGCTGCCACTTGGATTTGGCCAGGTGAAAATCGTGAAAATCTCCGTATTTCTTACTGAAGCAAAACGCATCTTGACTTTGGTTGGTTATACCCTCTGGTAAACTAGCATAGACCCTGGCAGATAGGGGTTGGAAGACTAGTTTCCATTAAAAATTGGTGATTTTCAGGCTCTATGTTAAATAACCAGAGGGTACAAGTTTCAAAAAACTCGATGGTTGAAGCCAAGTTTTTGACGGCTCACCCCCAACAAAATCGCTGCTCAAATCCTCAAGTTGATCATGAAATATCACGAAATCCACAGCTTTCGTTTAATCATGTTGAATTCCCAAGTTTTCAATTCTTCAAACATCAAAATCCCATGAAAATCCATGGAAATCCTCCATTTTTTCCATGAAAACACCAGGCCCATGTTGCTCCGCGGCGCCAAAGCCTGTGGCCTGAGCAGTGCGGAGCGGCGCTATGTCTTGTAACCACGGCGCACAAAAGGGATGACCTTGAAAACCATAGCTGTAGCTATGAAAAATCCAACTTATGTAGCTTACAAATACCATTGTAGAGCTCCATACGTGTATTATTATTATTCAAATACTAGAATATCTATGGAGCTTACAAGTGTATTTAATAACTGGTCTATCATATATGTTATACTGCATTATACCATTGTAGTTTAGCCACTCTGATGTGGTAAACAGCCATAAACCATCCCCAAGTCATCACCATTTCTATGGCCACTATATGTACCATCCCCAAATGGTAGGTTTATGGTATCGGGTTGCCCACATGATATACATTTTGGGTTGCAACTCAAGGTGACAAAACCCAGTTCGATGGAAATCGCCCCGACTCTTTGAAAAGTCGGCTAGGAAGATGTCTTGTTGCTGGAAGATCATCACTGGTTGGTGGTTTGGAACATTTTGATTTTGCCATATATTGGGAATGTCATCATCCCAACTGACTGATATTTTTCAGAGGGGTTGAAACCACCAACCAGATCAAATTTGCTTTTCCCGGCTCAATTTCGGGGGTGTAGCATGAAGCAACGGATGGGTAACCGTTATATGAAGAAAACATCCGGCCAACCACTTGCCTTCCGGAAACGGATGGGTTGGATCATTCAACATCTGCCCTTGGTCAAAGCATCTCTTCACTAGAATCTCCAGCATTTGTGTAGGCACCCCAATGCCATAAACCTACCATCTGGGGATGTTAAACAGAATTACCACCTATGCTTCTATGGTGATGACTTGGGGATCGTTGACATTGGGTGAATTCCGATTCCAAACATGGGACTCCACCATCCCCGGGATTACCCTCCGGTAATTTAACATAACTATGGAAAATCACAATGTTTAATGGGAAAATCCACTATAAATGGTGATTTTCAATAGCAAACTGTTAGTCATTACCAGAGGGTACTGTGCTGGAGGTATTGCTTGCTCACCACGCCGGAGGCATTGCTTTCGGCCGGCTCGGAGCCTCGGAGATCCTCGGAGCACTCAGGAAGTGTTAGGACTGGCCCAGGCATGAAAGGGAAGGGTTTACGGCAGTTTTTGATGGTAAAAACGAGGGTTCCTTACAATCTACCCTCTGGTAATGACTAACATAGCTATTGAAAATGGTGATTTATAGTGGATTTACCCATTGAAAATGGTATATGTTGTAACATGATAGAAAAAAACAAGTCAATGAATGGTGCGATTGAATTTTCATGGTTGCTCATGAAATGCCAATTGTTTGCGCCTTATAGCCATTGGGCTCGGCGTCATGGCTTCCGACGCTTGAGACCGGGGCAGTGCTGGTGAATGGTGACTTGGCCGTGGTGAAAGCATGGAGGACACAGCAGAACTGGACCCCAAGAAATGTGAAGGAAAATATGAATAGACCCATAGACCCACAATTTTCAACCAGTCAAAGTTGTGTTAATGTTGGATTTATGTTGGAAAACATGTTGGGTTTTCAACCCATACACAAAGTACCATGATTGGGGTTATGAAGCACGATTCGAGATGGGGATATTGGCAGCAAGGCCAAGGATTTGGTGGACCAGTATGGCCATGGTCAATCCGATTGAGGGAGCACCATCATCCATCATCATCCAATATAATTACCATTGGTTCTTTCCCCAGACAATATGGGTAGATCATGGTAAATACACATGCTAATCTAGTTGATGTTGCATTTGTATAGAATGTATTTGGGTTATTTGAGTTTGAAGCCATCCGCTTTTCAGCCCTGCATCTCGAGGCCTGATCGTTGAAACCGAGATGGCAAGAGATCAAAAGATGTCCATGGCTGCATCAGATTATACCGCTGCTGGTCAGCAGAGAGATCTGAACTGGTGTGATTATCCTCTGGAATAATCAAAGATGGCAATTGAGAACCCTGTGTAAATAGATATAGGCTGTCAATGGAAAATCATCTATCAACGGTGAATCTCCATTTCCATGTTTGAGTGATAGTTGGTCAATCTCCAAGAAGATTGATGCAATTTTACAAAGGCTTGATCCTCCCAATAATCGATGCTTAAGCTAAGAAACTGCAAGGGTGTTGAAGTCCCCCTTCTTTTTGGGCAAACATCACCATTTTTGTTGATTCCTCCACCATTTCTCGTTGTTTATCCCCGTGGTTCTTCGCTGCGCCAGGTTGCCATGTCCTCCTGCAAGGGTCCGTTACGGTGGCCATCTGCCCTGCGAATCTTTCGGAGCATGGCACCCGCCACCGTGCAGCCGAAGGTCGCGGATCTTCTGCGGATGGATCTGGAGGGGTCACAGCTTCCTCAAAAATGCAGCAATGAAGCGCCAACACAGGGATACTCCAACCATACTTGTTCTCCATCATTTGAATCATGTGTGGTTTCACGGATGTAAGGTTAGAGTAGAGTTTTACATGAAACCGTACATCTATAAGTCTGTAACTTGAGAACCCCCAAAAATCATCCCAAAATCATCTTGGTGTGTGACTCAGTCAAGATACAAAAAAAAACTTGGTGAAGTTTTTTTTCGATGATCTCATTGGTTGACGCCACTTGGTGAATCGTTGCGGGCTCAGTTTGGCAACCAACAAATAGAGGGGGCGTTAAGCAACAAAAATAAGGGATACCGCCATACACCACGGGGATACAACTGCTGCAACCATCACCAACCTTGGCAGACCAACTTTGAAGCATCACCCTATATGCCCCAGTCACCTTGTATGCCAACATTATTCCAAACAAAGATTTCTGTCCATATCTCCGTATCAAAAAGACGTCCGACCCTTCCAAAAACCATGGTTGATTGGTAGTTTGGAACATTTGTTCTTCCATATATTGGGAATGTCATCATCCCAACTGACGAACTGAGGGATAGGTATACCACCAACCAGTTAATTAACCATCATTAACCATCATTAACCACCATTAACCACCAACCAGATGGGATTTGGCTGTTGTTTTACCAGTTTTGCTGGCCCCAGTTGACCGTGCTGGTTGAGCTGGAGGTCATCCACTACAACGTAGCCATGGCTGCCAGTCACTGGCCACGGGCCATGAGTTTCTTCGATGACATGCTCCTAGCACATCTCCAGTCACCTGGATGGGCTCAAAACGAAGACGGCCAAAAAAGATGGGATACCCTCTGGTAAACTAACAGTTTGCTATAGAAAATGACCATAGAAATAGTGGATTTACCCATGAATAGCATGGTGATTTTCCATAGTTATGTAAACGTTTACCACAGGGATCTGTGGGATTGGTGAAGGATGACCGATGTTTCTTCGACATCATGGTCATTGTTCTCACAGTCGTCATTGTCATAGTCATGTTTGAAGTGATTTGAGAAATCTTGGCAGTCACCGCAGGGCAAAGCGTTTGACACCAACTCTATAACATACCTCTTTCCCTTCAAGCCATTTTCGCCAAAATTAACCGATAAGTTCAACCACCTTCCTATTTTTGCTGAGTGTTTTGCCCGACACTTCGCTGATGTGGGGTCTCTCATACGTGGGAATCGATGGTGCATGGGTTTGGATTTGGGCCACCAGCTGAAACATGTGAATCTACAAGGAATCTGTCATATATTGCGGGGGTTCCAGAGCAAATCCAATATAGAAGGGTGAGATCCTGGATTGTAATGTTAATCATAGAATCATAACGTTAGCTACTGACAGCAATAATATATATATATCCCAGTTTGTACTTATTTTATGTGGGTACAGTTGCTAAGTCGATAATTCCATCTGTTGCTCATAATAAAAAATCCCACGATTATATAAATAGGAAATATCTCATGGTTCCCAAACCCTAGGATGCTATCATATGCTATCTACCAATGATTCTTTAACACCTACGATTCAGCCTAGGATGACAAATCCCTTGGCTTGCTCACTACTATAAACACCCAGGGATGATCCTAGGATGATTCTAAACACCTCGAGGGATCATCTTAGACAGAGGATAAACCCAGCGTTGTTCACGAAAAAAACACCAAGGATGATCTGTAGTATTAACATCCAAAGATTCTTGTTAAACCAAGAAATAACCCCCACTAACTATAGTTATACTATTGTTATATCTACCATAAACCATAGTTCATTCAGCCACTTTTTTCAGGCGGGCTACGGTTCGAGCGCTATCGCTCGCTCTCCCCGAGGCCAAGCTCCGTCAGCTTCAACAGCCTCAACAGCCTGAAGCCACCGTGGCCAATGGCGCTGCGGTGCGTGGAACGGATGCAGCAGCAACGAACGGCGCCAGTGACCTGGTCCCATGGGGGTCCCATGGGATTTCAGCCCTTGTTGCGTTGGTGGATGTTGATAATCGTTCGGGGATATATATGGATATATGAGAAATGATGGTTATATATGGTTATATAAGTTATATACTAAGAAAATCTTGGTTAATGATGGTTTTTTGTAAGTTATGATGATTAGTTCGGGGATAAACAACTAGCATTATTGATATGGAATATGAGCAGTGGCTGCTAAACCACTGTTGGTTGATGATTAGTTCGCCTTATCTACCCTGAAAATATATCTGAAAAAAAGAGGAACTTAACCCTGAAAATCTTGGAATATAAGAGGATATATGAGACATGATGGTTGATGATTGTAGAATATACTACCCTTCATATATTGTTTTTTTCCATTATCCAACCGTTGGATTGTAATGGAAAATCCGATCTATCAATGGATGAGAACTGGGAGTAGCCCCTGTTTTAGGAAACCTCCATGTAGCTAAAATCCCACGAAACCTGTGGTAAATTGGGAATTCAAGGAGGAAGAATTGATGATTTTTTGGGGGAAATTTAGGGATCAATCATCAAGACTAAACTAATAGTATGGAATGTGTGTTTGTCTGAAAATGCCCAAAATGAGGTTTCCAACAAGTGGATTTGGGGTGTACTCTATTTTCAGACACATGCAAGCTACTTTTTGGTATTGGAAAACGGACTACCAGTCGTGAAACCACTCAGTAATGAGATTTCAAGAGTTGGATCTCATTGGAGACCCGCAGCTGGCACGGTGTGCCAGCAATGTGGCTGGATGCAATAAATTGGGCGTATCTTTCTGTGGCTTAGATCCATATTTTGCTGGTTTTGGATCAGAGCTGCTTGAATTTTCATCCTATTTTCTCAGATCCCCTGCTGCTTGCTGGTTTTGGATCTCATCTTTGTTGATCAAATCCACCTCGAATTTCATGACTCCCTGGAAAGCCATTATTTGTCCCACTGTATTCCCATATCCTAGGTAGTATATTTGCATTGTATTCCCTTTCCATCAATCCCCAAAAAAATAGAAAATTGTTCAATTTGTCACCATTTATTGAAAAATGAAAAACAATGTTTCTATCATTTGAATTCCCTTTCAGTGAAACTCAAATATGTTCATTCCCGGCATTCAAAGGGTCGATCCTTGCGGCCTGCTCACAATGTGAAAAATCACCAATTGTTTGACTGGTTGGTGGTTTGGAACATGTTTTTTTTTCCATCCAGTTGGGAATGTCATCATCCCAACTGACGAACTCATATTTTTCAGAGGGGTAGGTTCAACCACCAACCAGATCATGTTTCTGATCTTTAGGGGTGTATTATTATTCCATTAATGGCAATGGTATAATTATTCCATTATATTACACCATGAAAACCATCATTGATGTTTTCCCGTCATTTCACGGTGCGAATTGAGGATGCCTTCAGCTTCAGTTCCGCCATCGCCGCCGTCGGCGGCGCTTCGCCCGTGGGCGGCGCTTCGCCCGTCTCCGGCTGGCGCTGGGCCCTGCAGCTCTTTGGGGCGGAGATCCAGGCGTCGAACGTGGCGTTGAATGCAGCCATCACCGCGTGTCACTGGAGAAAGATGGTTGGTAAAGCAGAACAGCCCCAGAAAAATGGGGATGGTAATGATTTTAATGATGGAATTAAGCAACGACATTGATGGGTAACGTCCTCGAGTCATCTTTTGCTATAATTAATGGAGATATTTGTTCATGGGAAGGACAAAAGTTGGAATTTGGGGATTTCAGCCGCCAAAAAAGAGTTTGATATCTGATTTCAACAAGCAAACTTTGGGGACTTGAGCGATCTCTGCTCGCAACTGACTCACTGTTGTGAAGTTTTGAAGTGGTGCTTTCTTTCTAGCATTCTTCATCCCGTTTGGGGCTGATGGTTTTTATCATGTTTAAAGCTTGAACGTGGCAATTTACTCAGCTTGCTTCAGATCATCCCCCAGAGGTTCCACTGGTTCCACTGGTTCCCAATCCTAGGTGAAAAGGACAAGCAGTGGCAGCACGCCTTGTTCTTATTTTACACCACACTGAAGCGGAGTCCTCGGAGTCCTGGCACGTTGGATGTGATCTCTGTGAACGCGGCCATCAGTTGCTGGGCTTTGGTTTCATGCATTTCTTATTTTCCATAGATGTTCCATACAATGTCCATAAAATTGCCATAGATTTTCCATATATATATATTCCATAGATGTTCCATAACATGTCCAAGATTTTCCATAGATTTTCCATAGCTCCTCATCCCATCTTGGGGATGGAAAATGCGATGATGATCCAGCTTTGACTCGTGGCCAGTTGAGTTTCTTTAATTGATGCTGACCAGATATGTCCATGTTCAATGGCTATATCCCCAATAGTGATAGCACCATTTTTATGGGGGGTAACCTGTTAATGTTAGTATCCCTATTTCAAGCTGTTTATGTAGTGGTACGATTGTTTCTGGGCAGCTCAACATGCTCAACCACCAGGTAGTTGTGAGAAAGGCTCAGAATGGCAACAAGCTCTGAGCATATTTAGCACCGCCCCAGCGATTGGCATACAACTGGATGCTTGGCTAAGGATGATGCAGAACGCCACAAGTTGTAATTGGTGAATAACCCTGGTTAGCAAGTTCACCATTCATGGGGACGCATCTATAAATAGGTGTTTTTACTCTGGTCATTAATCACGTACTGGTTGGGAGATGAATTTCCAAGTCCTCAAAAATAGGCATTGAATCAGCCCCTGATGTTCGGCTTCATGTTGGTATTTTAACCACCTCAATGAAGCATGAAAAATTTCATTGGATGTGGAAGATGATCACAGGATACGTCTTGTTCTCGTACTCATTGGGGAGCCCGTATCCCAAGTTATCACCAATGATTACCACCATGATCATGGTTTAGTTTTACCATGTTATACTAGAAATAGTCCCAAGCTACACCAGGTAAGGTTTTGTCAGGCTCGTCTTGCACTTCCAGTGGTGTAAATCCAAACCATCTTATATTCAATGGGAATTTCAGGATCCTAAAATGGAGGTACTGTACCATATAAGGCCATATTTTGTGTGAATATTCCCTTACATAGGCCTAAAAAATAGGCCTTATATATGGTAGGTACCTCCAATCAATCGGTTCCTGAGTCGTGGCCAGTGATATATCCTAATGAACATGGTGAATCCCCATCTGTGTTGCTTGAATTCCCATCGTGTCAAGCGAAAGACCTATGCTTGGTGACTGACCACCATTTTGTGTGATAAATTTTGGCTAAATGCCCATTGTTTGTACCCAATCAACCAGCTTATCTCATGATATCCCCATGATACCCGTGACAATATCCCATCAATATCCCCAAAAATATCTCATGATATTCCCATGATATCCTCACAATGTTTCATGAAACATCCCCTTTTCATGGTGAAATCCTATATTGCTGATGATATCTCCTATTGCGTTCCATTCAATCCCCATATTTCCTAGATAAATCCTCATATCTCTGACTCTTGCATCCCATTCTCAGACCTATTTTCTCCATAGCAACCCCGATTCATATCCCCATTTTATTGCAGTTATATATATATCCACTAATATCCCCTTTGATATCCCATAGAAAATGTCTTGGATATCCCATAATAACACATAATCCACACAAAAAAACCTATGGCTTCATGGCATAGGTCCCACTCTCAGGGGCTCCCAAGGGGCTCCCAGGACCTCATCACATTCAACGCCACGTTGAGCTCCCTGGAGAAGTGCCACCAGTGGCAGCGCGGTGTGGCTCTACTGGAGGCCATGGCCAGTTGGAGGCTGCAGCCAGACGTGATCAGCTTCAACGCCAGCATCAGTTCCTTGGTGATTTGCTGTGGGAAATACTAAAAAGGGATGTACTAATGAATGGTTAATCCATTAGTATAGTTGGTAAATACACATGCTAATCTAGTTGATGTTGCATTTGTATAGAATGTACCCTCTGGTAATCCATTTATATATATAGTATATCCTCTGGTAATTTAACATAGCGAACTGGAAAATCACCTAATGTTTAATGGGAAAATCCACTATTTCGACTGGGCCATGTTCAATAGCGAACTGTGAGTTTACCAGAGGGTAATGGGATGTACTAATGAATGGGAGAGATCCATTAGTATAGTTGGTGAATCACCAAGTACTATTAGCTGGTTAATCCATTTAGTATATCCCTTAGTATATTTCCGTCAGAAAATGATCTGCATGTTTGTTAGACGTTTTTTCCACGTCTATGTTAGTGAACTAAGGAAGGTGTTTGGGGATAAATCTGGATGGAGCTTGGTGATTTTCAATGATCTTCATTTAATGAGGGATACCATAACCGGTGAAAACCATGGTTTGGAGATGCCAAAATGAACTTTTGATAATGATATATATATATACGTTGAATGACAATAGTTCAATGTATCTTTGGTTTTGATGTTATACAAGAATGATCATAGTGATTTTGATGTTTATCATTATATTCCCGTGATAATGATCATGATGATAACAATCATCATTCTGAGAATGTCAGCAGGAATACCAGGCGTTTTTGAATTTTATGGAACAACTCCAAATTCTATATCGAAATTAAGAAGTTATTAGCAATTGAACGGGTTGATTTTCCGTCGAAGAGGCTAGTTTCCTCCATGTTTGATATCACCAGTGTTCCTGCTGGAAAATATCCATGTTTGATTCAGTAAATCCTGTTATGTTGTCGACTCGTATCCCATTAGAAAAGACACTTGTTTAAAACACAAACACAGTAGCCGTGTTTTTTTTGGAGTAACACAATCCACATTTTCCTTAGTTGAATCCAAACAAATTTGATGTTTGAACCCCCATGAGTTCCAATTATATTGCCATTGTGCCAAATCGAAATCACACTAAATCCCAATAAACATTGTCTTCATTGATAGAAGATGTTTCTATTGAAATCCCAAAAAAAAAAGATGTGTTTTTCTCAAATGGCATCCCCAGGTTCCTGCGAGAAGGTGGGCGCATGGCAACAGGCGCTCAGCCTCTTCAGCCAGATCTACCAAGCAGATCTGCAGCCGACGCTGGTCAGTTTCAATGGCACCATCAGCGCCTGTGAAAAGGCCAAGGAATGGCAACAGGCCGATTTTTTCCAGTGAGTGAAAAAAACATGAGTTGAAATGGCGATGTTTTTTCTTAGGAGATTTCGTAGAAAAAATGTTGTTTCATGGTGCTGAAAATTGTGGTAAAATAGTCCAATTTCTGTATGAGTTGCTCATTCTGGGGTTGTGAATCGCCAGAAACTGCGGTTGTTCATCTCCACAGTGGCTGTCTACAGCAGGAATTAGGACTGCTGTTGATGGGAAGTGGCTTATGATGTATGGCAGACCATATAACATATATAACTGGCTGGCAGTAGAAGATCAAACATTAGAGAACTATCTTTAATGATGAAATGTTTAGATTATTTTAGATGTTTCACCACTGACAAAAAGTTATGTCTATCTAATGATTAAGGTTATAAATACTGTGGATGGTTGCGAAATCCTGCACCACCAAAAGGATGGTTAAAAGCCTATGAATAATGGGATGTTTACCACCTATTAACTGGTGATTCGGATGTCTCAACCATCCACCGTATGTTCCCGGTCGCTGCCACAGGCGTTGAAGCTCTTCGATGCCTTGAAGCAAGCGGCTTCGCTGGTGCCAGATGTGGTGACTTTCAGCGCAGCTCGGTAGAGCTTTGGATGGGGAGAAGGTAGTGAAATACTGAAACACCCCCAAAGAATTAGATCATGGTTTCATGGGATTATCATGGGATTTCACCATAAAGAAGTAGAATTAGATAACTGGTTGGTGGTTTGGAACATGATTTAATGATGATTTAATGATGATTTAATAGGGATATTGATGGTGACTTAATGGTGATTAAGCCTCTGGGAATGGAATATTAATGACTGGTTGAGTTGGTGGTTTTGGAACATTTGGATTATTTTTCCATCCAGTTGGGAATGTCATCCCAACTGACGAACTCCATCATTTTTCAGAGGGGTAGGGCTCAACCACCAACCAGATAATGGTGCTGTGAATCGTTGAATTTTGGGACTTATTTTCCGAATCCGAGAAGCAGTGGTACTAGTACAGTACTTTGGTGCAAATGGTACGATCAATTGAGATGGGGAGATATACCAACCATTGGTTTTTTGCGGTACATCAAAGATTGGTCAGGATCAATGGAATTTTCGGCAAGAAATCTTGGAAATATGTGGGAGATGTATGGGGATGTGGTAACATGATGGAAGTTGTTGATGCTTCATCCATGGAACTCAAAAAAGTTTCATAGAAATCCGTGTCCATGTTTGAAAAGCACTGGCGGCATCAATATCGTCATTATATCCAACATCATAGAGATGTAGAATGAACCATGCATCGTGAATCACGCATAGTGTATATGATCTTATTATATCTCATCATCACCATCATCATCACCATCATCATCATCATCATCAATCGTCCTAATAGTTGATAATCACTGTATTCACAACAAAAAACAAGACAAAGATACTGTAGCCAGGGATAACTATCAT
This sequence comes from Cladocopium goreaui, assembly GCA_947184155.2. Taxonomy (NCBI): domain Eukaryota; class Dinophyceae; order Suessiales; family Symbiodiniaceae; genus Cladocopium; species Cladocopium goreaui. The sequence goes on along the minus strand of CAMXCT020005112.1, from coordinate 43,971 downwards.
GTTGTTGATGATGTTTGATTTCAAATAGTTATCCTTTCGGGATATCCCCATCTTATCAGATATTATATGTTTTAATAGACATTAATAGCTGTCCCTTTAGAATATCCCTACCTTACCATGCACTTAATGGCCATATCCCAAGGGATATCTTTCAAGCTGAGGCAGCTATCAGTGCCTGCGAGAAGTCGGGGCAATGGCAGCTGGCTCTGTGCCTCTTTTGGTCCATGGCTAGCGAAGTGCCGCCGAAGCTGGGCTAACAACAGGTGTTTTTTCAATATGTGATGGCTGTATAGTTATAAATATCTATGTATATTATAGTATATAGAAAATGTTAAAATATCTTGTATATAAAGACTATCTATGTTGTTTTTCAATATAAATATCTATGTAATGTATCTATCAACCAACAACATGGTTTTTGATGTATCCCGAGTTCCGTTTCTCAGATCCCTTGCCAGATACTTCCATGTAATGTCATGGTTTAAAGCTCCGTTTGTGCTAACTTGATCCACCACGTTCAATCCCCCACCATCCCAGAATTGGACCAGGCTGATCAGGAGATAATCCAATCGAACCGACTGAAACCTTCCAGCTCGGCTTCCCAGGAATGTGATCAGTTTCAATGCCGCTATCAGTGCCTGTGAGAAGTGTGGCGAGTGGCCTCTTGGTCAAATCTGTAGATCGAACCACAGACCTGGTCGTTTTTTTCCAAATTAGCCTCTGGTAAACTAAGAGTTTGCGACATAGAAAATGGCCATAGAAATAGTGGATTTACCCAATAAATAGATGGTGATTTTCCAAAGTTGACAAAATTAGCCATCCCAAAACTGGCTGGTGGTTTGGAACATTTGGATTATTTTTCCATGAAAAAATATTGAGGATGTCATCCTTCCGATTGACGAACTCCATCATTTTTCAAGATGGTTACAACATGTTAAAACCACCAACCAGAACAAGCTAGCGTATCTGATTGTTGGTACATGTTGGTCATGTTTCTGCTATGAACCCCCCAACGAAATTGATTGGGAAATGACGACAACTTCGATGTGCCGAGCCAACTTTGGGGCAGTGGTCGGGTCAACCCAGGAAAGAGACCTTGAGATTACTGGAAGCTATGCCAGAAGCAGCGGTTCAGCCAAATCTCATTTCCTTCAACTCCACCATCAGTTCTTGCGAAAAGGCCAGGGAATGGCAGCGAGCTTTGAGCTTCTTCGAGGTGGGTCAAATCGTCAGAAATTTATCCACACTTCATCAACTTCATCAAATCAATCCCAAGTTGTCCAGTTGTCCTAGTTGCAACACATCAAACAGTTTTGTTGGTTAATCAGTCTCAGTTTGATTCAGGTTTTGATACTGAGATCCTCAATTCTGTTGATTAGTATGTATGCTGGTACTTTGTAATTGAAACCCTCACGACATGCATGGTCACACCGTTGCCACCTCCAAAACTGCTGAACCCAACAAAAAACCAACCGTTGAACTTTTGAACCATCCCAAATTAACACTTCTGAAGTTTGGGAATATAATCATAACGCTAATACCGTTGTATTGTATGACGGTATTACAATGATACCATCATTGATTTATGAAGTATCATAACATTTCATATTTTTTATTTATTTGTCACTTCTGATAATTTAATGATGGTATCATAACGGTATTACAATGGTCATAATTCCCCCTGGCATCATGTAAAGTGACCCACTGTACGATTGGTTACTGGGATCCCTCCCTCAGGTGCTGTCTTTCTCAGACCTCCAGCTGGATGTCATCAGTTTCAACGCTGCCATCAGCGCTTGTGAGAAGGGCCACCAACGGCGCAAAGCCTTTGGCGTGCTTCGAAGCATGGGTCATGCCAAGTTGGAACCGACACCTGGCCATGCAAACACGGGATGGAAGCGAAAAGTTCGTTCACAAATGGCCATTTGAATTCGTTCACGTTCATAACATGTTGGTGTTTCCTGCTGATTCACCATGCACAAGTATCATTTAACATCATGTAAACATATTTAAGTATGAAAAATGGTGTCAATTCCAATCCCCATTATCATTGGTGAAATTCCCTGACTTGTTGGTTGAAACCTATTCTTGAAGCTTCAGATTTCATGTCCAGAGTGTTCCTATTCTGCTATGCTGTTGTGTTTTTGTCGCCAGTTTCTTGTTGCTTGAGCCATGCAGTAGGTCTATCCCATTCTATCTCTATGTTCGCTGGGTGCAGCTTCGGGTTCACTCCCGGATCTTTCATCATGGTGAACCCCCATCAGTTGGAATATCATCGCAGCTGCTGGGTAAATCACATTTTTTGCCACTAAAATCCCCATTTTTTGCTGGCGGAGTCACTATTGTCGATGGTTACATCCTAGTCTGCGTGGTCCAATATGGTAAAATCCGATTTCTTCCAATTTTGACGGTCAAAATCCTACAAGAATCCATGCATGATTGGTAAATCCCATTAAAAACCCTGTGTTCCATGTTTTTGCTGATCAAAATCCCGCGACATATCCCTACATGTTCCATTTTCTGGTACTTAATTAGAAAGCATAATCCCATTATAATCCCATCCAATATCATTGAACAACCTTTCCGTTTCCCCATTTTAGGTGAGTGTAATCCCATGGATAAGTCCTCCCATTCAATGAAATGGGATTATAATGGGATTATGAAATTAAACCATTCATTATATTTCATAAGTCCTCCCATTCAACATCATTAAACCATATGAAATCCAGCATGTTTTCCCCTGTCAGGTAAAAAAACATATCCCCATCAAATGATGAGTCCCTGACAAATGAAATATGGATAATCCCTAATATGGATAAGTCCTTAGTCCCTATAATTATATATGATACGTCCCCAAGAAAATCCCCTAGGACGGTCGTCAGCTACTGCGCCGCCCTGAGCTCCTGCGAACGCCTCGGCGCCTGGCGCCAGGCCTTCGAAGTGCTGACGGCCATGGAGGGAGCGAAGCTGCGAAGCGATGTCACGTGGATGGCATTTGGATATGGTGCTTTTATGGTTATGGGGATCATTTATATGGTGATTTAATGATGATTTAATGGTGATTTAATGGTGATTTAATGATGCCATTTGGATATGGTTTTGGTTATGGTTACCCTCTGGTAAACTAACAGTTTGCTATTGAAAATGGCCATAGAAATAGTTGTTTTTCCCATTAATTAATAGCATGGTGATTTTCCATAGCTATGTTAAATTACCAGAGGGTATGGAGGTCATTTATTGATAGTTGACATTTGGTTATCAACATAGCATTTGATAGTTGACATTTATTGATAGATCCCCATAACCATAATAAAATAGTGGATCCCATCATTTATATATCCATAGTAATGTCAGATTTATTGATGTTTTGCCTATGAAAAATGGGTGGTTCCATAGTTTTTGCTTGGTGGTTTCGAACATTTGGATTATTTTTCCATTCACTGACGAACTCCATCAGTTTTCAGAGGGGTAGGGCTCAACCACCAACCAGATTATATATCCCAATACCATATATTACCATGGGATAACCTCCAGCCATACTATATATATATATAACATGTTATTCCATTATATTCCAGCCATTTATGGAATTATCATGGGAATAGCTGGACTTTGATGGAATATGATGGAATATATATATATATGACACTGTGATGATTTTATTGGGCTTATAATGGTGATGATACTCTGGATAGTTCTGGATCACTGAATTAGCATGATAGATGCGATGGATGGAGATCTAGGGCGAAATTCCAGCGGAAAAAACCGACGGGATTTTCCATGTTAGAATTCTTGAAGATCCTCAATTTCACTGGGAAAATGCACCCGTCAACCATCTTGGAATCTATTCTGGTAGGTGGTTTTAAACATGACTTTTATTTTCCATTTCATATGGGATAATCCTTCCCATTGACGAACTCATTTTTTCCACATGATTAAAACCACCAACCAGTATTTGTTGAAGAATCTATAGATACCTAAATTCAAAACCTGATGTTTGTCGGCTATCAAGTTGATAGTTCTCTCATTTTTTTCGATATACCACCCGCTATACCATGGGTTCAAATGTTTACCCTCCAGTAATCAGAGTATTCGCTAATATTCCATGACTATTCCAGAAAATATTCCAACAAAAAATATTCCAACATGTATTCCAATCAATATCCCCTTAATATCCCGTGAGTTTCCCATGAAATTCCCATGATTTCGGCGGAGAGTTTGACCGAGGTCATCGCCTTCAACGCGGCCGTGAGTTCCTGCGAGCGGCGCGTCCAACGAAGATGGGGACCTTAATCCCGATTGGATGGAGATAAAGATAGATATTAAAGTCATTAGGGATCTATGGGATATTTATCATTAGAGATCTAATTTATATTAGACCAGATTTATTGGATGGATATTTATAAGATAGATATTAACCTCAATGATAATATAAATAAATCTGATCTAATGGGATATAAATCTGATCTGGGGGTTAGTTGATGAAATCCACTGGGTGATGGATTACCCTCTGGTAAACGTTTACAGAACCATGGAAAATCAACTAATCTTTAATAGGTAAATCAACTATTTCTATGGTCCATGTTCAATAGATATGTTAGTTTACCAGAGGGTAACCTCAATTATAATATAAATAAATCTGATCTAATGGCTAATGGGATGTTAATAGCCTGGGATATAACAATAGCCCTTAATATAGATACTATTTATTATCAGATATTAATATCCCATTGGCAGAGATATTAGATCTTTATATCGGATATTTATATCAGATATTAATATATCCCATTAGATCAGATATGAATATCATATGTTAAATATATTGGATACCAGATGCCATTAATGTACATTAACATCCCATTGAATCATAGGGAACGGATTTATTATCAGATATTAATATATCCCATTAGATCCTATAAAAATGTCCATTGAATCCTACTATATCTAAAGTTCACCATGCAATAGGGATGCTATTGTTTCATAGAGATAATGTACTATGTATACTAATGGAAACTGTTGAGATACATGGCATATGCTAGCGATTGGTATATTTTAAGATAGAGATGTGGAGGGTTCCTAAAATAGAGGTGCCCCTAAATCATCCATTTTAGATTGGCATTGCTCATGAAATAAACCATCCAGCGAGCTTGGGGTACCCCCATGACTTGGGAAACCTGTCTTGACCATGCTGCAGAGCAGTTTCAGCTTCACCTGGGGGTGATCGCCTGGAATTCGTGGAACTGAAGATATTTTGGACCATGGTTTTGGATATTTTTTGGGCGAACATCCATAAATATCGGCTAAAGGTACCAAGATGTACCAGGTTTCTGACCCATACCCAGATAGGAGTGAAAGATCCTTTATGTGTATTAGGTGAAGTTTAACTGTTTGAAGTTAGAACTGACTTTGGGTGCAATGGTAGATGATTCAGTTCCAAGTGCAATGAGGGTTGCAACCTGTGCTCAGTAGCTGTAGGTTTTGTCGATGGCCGTGAGACTGAGAAATACCATCCGTGTGGACTGGAAAATGGGCCAAATAGACTGGCAGTCTCCAGACTTATCCGCTTAGTTTGTTCTCTGTATTTGCTTAGGGTTCATCCATTTGAAGTGCACTTGTTTGAGAAGCAATCGAAATTCCCTTGCCCTTCAAGTCAGGGCTGGCTTCTTGATTTCTGATTAACACGGATATTCATCACAGAAAGAACTCAGACAGCAACTCCAAAAGTAAGAGAGATGCTGCCCGGGAATTCCCAAGCTGGAAAAAAGAGCTGCGCGTGTTCAGCTGGAAAGGCATCCCGTAAAAAATCAAAAAGTCAAACAGTGAAAAGTGAAACAGATAAAAAATATACTTTTCAACTTTTTGACTTTCCGAAATTAAAAATAAATCTAAAAATAACCCGTTCTTACGGTAGTTTTCGACTTTTCGAAATTCACAAAGACACCTTTTCGCTTTTCGGCTTTTCGACTTTTTGAAATTCAAAACGAAACCTTTCCACTTTTCGACTTGTCGTTTTTCGACTTGTTCGAAATTGATTTTGCATACTTTCCGCCTTGCAGCACATCTTTCCTACCCAGAACCCCCTTGTGGTACCTGTTGGCGCTCAAATCACTGGGACCTTGGGATACCTTGGGAACCCCATATAATCTATTGGTCGAAGCCCCAATTTTTGCGCCCTGCGCATCCGACAAATCTTGGGTGGATATATACCCCGGATGGATAAGATTGATCCCATTTGGGCTTCATAAAATCGAACTTTTCCCATCCACTTTTGAGACCTCCGGACCCTCTCGGCTCGAGTTCACCATGACGCGGTGGGATCAGATGGGCCATGGTGCAGTCTTGCAACGGTATCTGGGACCGCATCCCATGGTGTCAGAAGAAATGCCATGTCGGAAGAAATGTGGGAAGAAATGTCAGAATACAATAGAAGAAATGTCGGAAGAAATGCCAACACGTAAACCGAAGCGTGCTTCTGGCAAAGACTTAACAGTGAGGCGCAAGCTGATTTTGGGTTTCATATTTTTGGATACATTCCAACTTTGTTTGAAAGATGGATGTTTTACATGAGCGTTTTAGATGGGGGCGAAAATCGCCCGCAAATCAGAGGTACCCTGGGTACCCGGTACGACGTTCGAGACTACACCAAGTTGATTTCCTTCTATGCGCAACATAACTGGTGGCACAATGCATGCGAGCTGTTGGCACAAATGCCAAAAACTAAAGTTCAGCCGAACGTGTACACTTTCAGTGCTGCTATCACTACTTGCGAGAAAGCTGGGCAGTGGAAGCATGCCTTCGAAATCTGCCAAGACATGAACCAGCTGCATGTGGTGCCCAACATCATCACCCTGAACGCCGTCATCAGCTCACATGGCAAGGGTGCATGTTGGCAACCAGCTCTAAGTTTCTTCCACCATCTTCCCATGCAGGACCCAACCGTTTTAGGGGGCCCATTGCACATTGATGCAGCATGCATTTGACCCGATGGCAATCCTTGGAAATATTTTTTTTTTTTGAAGGATCATCCATGACCCAGGACAACCAACAATTTCCGTCTTAGCTGAGAAAACCACAACGTCTCCAATCTGTGTTAATGAATAACTCTTCATTTTTCTTGTTTAAAGCACCCAGTTCGTCATTTTCTGGTGTAAATTGAGCACATAAGTTACTGAAGTCCAATGTTTTTTCTAGTCCAACATGGCTCTTGTTTTAACACGATTTTTTGAGCACTCAACTTTGGTTGACAACATCGCAAAATCGCCCTTTTGGGTCAATTCCCCAGGGTCATGGCACAAAAATCCAGGACCTTTCTCCCACAGTCGTGACCTTCGGCGCAGCCCTCAGCTGTTGTGAAAAAGCCACGGCCTGGCGCCACGCCCTGCAGATCTTCGCACAGATGGGGCGACCGAATGTGGTCACCTGACGTTTTCGCTATACGGACCTGGTTTGGGATTTGACTGGATTAGATGGGGACTTACCGGGTAATTACACCAACCAATTTGGGATGTAACGGGGATAAGCCTATCATCATAGTTTTAATTGCTGATTCAGCTGCAAAACTGGTGATTTAGTCTGGAGAATTACTGGAGAATTTCTGGCGATTTTAGCCTCAAAAGTGGTGTTTTTTCAGGAAGAAAGACAAGGATTTGACCAAAGATTGGGTTGCCATGCAGGGATGATGATGCTTTGTTTGTTTCCTGTGGTTACTAACGGGTGATATCCCAAAAAACACGTCAAAAGGAGGAGCATCAAAAAGAATATCCCAGGACATTGGTGGATTTAGCACCGTGGAATTGCGGTGGTTCTTGATGTTTGCACCGGCTCGAGATGGAACCCTGAGCCATGTAGAAATGGGGTATGTTCCACATATAACAGGGTCACAATATGTCATAATATGATACTGGTGGTTTGGAACATGTTTATTTTTCCATTCAGTTGGGAAATTCATCCTCCCAAGTGACGAACTCCATCATTTTTCCGAGGGGTAGGTCAACCACCAACCAGACCAACCAGGATAGATGAGATCCCAGTTTTCCTGTTTTCCTGCCCAGTTTTCCCCATGGTTGAGGCTGAAATGCTGGTAAAGCCCATGTTTGTTACAGCTCCATTGGATGACCATGGTCGTTCATCAATTCATGGTAGCTGTTCAGTTTTCTACATGTTCATGTCTCCATCATATTCCCCCGAAAATATGATTAATGTGCCCAATGACTAGTGAATTATAGGTGGATATCCTTCATCAAGTTGATAAAAATTCCTGTTTGTTTTACCTACTTTTGACGATTAGACCACCCTTTGATTGTTAAATCCATATCTTCTAATGGTCAAATATCATAAATATCCCAATATTTCAATGGTCAACTCCAAATTCTTCACGCTTAAATCATGGTTAAATCCACATTTCGAATGGTGAAATCCACCTTTTTCCATATTTCCAATGGTTAAATCCCCATTTTTGCCATGGTTTTCCAGCACTAGGCCACCAGGCAGAACCGTAATCCACTGAGGTCACCTGTGGCGCCGTCGTGAGCGCCTGCGAAAAGGCCAAGGAATGGCGCAAGGCGCTGAACGTCTTCGGGCAGATGGAGGTGTCGACTGGGAGGGTTTCGACTGGTTTTTCATGGGGGGGGTATCAAAACCCATCATTTTATGGGCCATTTATAATGATTGGGATAATAAATAATGCTATAAGTATACAATGGGAATATCATGGGATTATATAATGGGATAGGGGATCTATGAATATCCAAAAATGGGGGAGTCTTTTTTTTGGCTTTATTTTATGAATATATAATATGAATGAACCCCCATTTTTGGATATTCATGAACCCCCATTTTGGGAAATTTGTGTAAGCGGAAAAGCCCATAATCTTCATGGGAAAATCGATGGTTTCCGGTTAAGATTTTCCCAAGAAAACCAATCCATTGACAGAGGGTGATTTTCATGGGGGGATCTTCCCAGAATGGCCATCTATGGATTTGTTGGATCCAATTTTAGATGGATAGATAGATCTAATAGTTAGATCATGGATATCTCGTATGGTTACTCTAATGGTTAGATGGACATCCATGGAGGTACATACGATGAAACATCCATCTAATCATTGGAGTAACTATGAAATATCCATCTGTCATATCCATCTGTCATATCCATCCGTCATAGCAAACTCTGACTATAACCAGAGTTTGGGGTACCAGATTTTGAGAACCCAAATGGCGATTTGTCTGGGGCGAAGATGTGGAATCATGAAATTCCACACCCAAATTCGGAGTTCGGATTTTGATCGGATGTTGCTGAGATCTTGGTGAAATGTGCTTGGATCTACTGGTGATTGTACTTGGATTTCATGGGACTGGAATGTAAGCATCGAACATGTGACTTTGAAGTCTTTGAAGCATCAAAAGTGATCAAAAAGAGATTTACATATATATATATATATATATATGTGTGTGCTATATACCTAAGTTATACCTATGAAATTAGTGGGATTGACATTAACTTGGATTTCATGACAGATTTACCATCCAAAAATTGTATTTAACAAGGATGTCAATCGGGGTTTAATGGAAATTACTTGAATTTGACCGGATTTAATGATGAGTCAATTCTGACCATAAAACAGGTGATATATATATATACATATATATATTGTGCATATGTACAGTACTTGCAGTACTAGGAGAACGGTGATATAATCCCAGGAAATGTTCATTGGACATACAACCAACGGAATGGCCTTTTGTTTTGGAATGATCACCCATCGGCGGGTCATTTGTCGTCTAAATGAGCACAACAAGCCTAGCTGTGGTCACAAAAATGGGGATTTAACCATCATTCACATGCGTTTTGACCTTCAAACATATGGGACTACAGTTGATAAATTATGGTTGGTTTATAATTGGTCCTGGGGTGGACCTACCCCTACCCTGTTTTCTTTCTATCGAGATCCGTATTGCGCTGCCTTCTGCATTCTTAGGCCAACATGCATAAATACATGTGTGCGCAGTGCGCGCATGCATACGTACATGTGCAAGTGTGCGTTTATACACTATATACTCGTATATATATATATATGTATATGTATATATATATATGTATGTATGTATGTACGGGCATACACATGCATACACACATACATAATTATTATGATTATATTTATTATTATTGTTATTATTCTTTTTTCTTTATTATGCACTTTTTACATGCATGTCATTATATGTATGTATATGCAGGCAAGAAAAGAGCAAAAGAAACGAAATTGAGCATCCTAAAGGCTTGGAGAAAGAGGCCTAAACAAGACAGAGAAAAGCAATCTTTAAAGATTGTAACTTAAAACCGCTGCAAAAGGTGCCTAAATTAAGAATGCGATCAGGAAAAACGGCAAAGGACATAAATTTAAGCATCCGAAAGGCTCAAGGAAGAGACCTAAACAAGACAGAAAAGAGCAGAACTTGACCTTTAAGCTTGCAAATTTCAAATGGCCAAGCGAATAAGCCCATCAAAAAGATCTTTTAACAATTTTGTGGGTAGTACTTGTCACAAAAAAAATCGGATACTTCTTCATAGAAGGAAAAGTCCTTCAAAAAAGAATGTTCCGAGGAACAAAAAAAGGAAAGGTCAATCTGCCGTGGTGGTTCACAAATGATTGACAAGTTCAAGAGACCCAAGCGCTTCGCTGACTGTGTGTCATACCGGTGGTGCAGAAGACCCAGCTGAAGGGGTGGCGCAGACGGTGGCAAAACCAAAGCCTGGACCGGGACCGCCGCATCGAGAAAGAGCTGCAGAACCTTCGGCAGCTGCAGGCCCTTCGGTGCATCGAAGAAATGCGCTACCTGGAAAGCTGCATCCAAGAACTTCTCCGGGAGCTGGGCGACACCTAGAAGGCGCAAGGGATGTAAAAAAAACAAAAATCACCATAGCAGGGGAGTTCTGTGTTACAAGGCACGTTATCATTCATGTGTTGGGCTATAAAATTAAACTTACCTGGCTAGTGCTGATCAGTGATCCAGCAGCTTGCTCTCACAAAGGTTGAGCAGTACACTAAACTCTCAACCTCTTCTTTCCCTCTTCTCTCTTCCCTCTTCCCTCTTTCGTCTTTCCTCGTTTCTGCTTCCTCCCTTCCGCGCCGTATTTTTTGTACCGCCCCCCCCTAAGGTAAAAAAAACATCATAGGAGAAGCGTTGTGTCTTACAAGGAAGGTTATCATTCATGTTTTGGGCTATAAATTTAAACTTACCTAGCTAGTGCTCAGCGGAGATCCAGCAGCTCGCTCTCATAAAAGTTGAGCAGTACACTAAACTCTCAACCTCTTCTTTCCCTCTCCCTTTGCCTTTGCCTTTCCCTTCGCCTTTGCCTTTCCCTTTTCCTTTCTCTCGCTTTCGCCTTCGCCCTTTCCTTTTCCTTTCTCTTTCCCTGCTACTACTACTAGTACTACCACCACCACCACCTCCACCACCACTACCACCACGAC
>CAMXCT020005112.1:15000-25000 GCA_947184155.2 Cladocopium goreaui | reverse complement strand
ATCATTCATGACATGAGCTAAAATTGTAGATTTACTTGGCTGGTGTTAGTGAGACATCCAGCAGCTCTCTTTCATAAGGTTGAGTAGTGCACTACACTCTCAATGACCTTTCCCTTTATTCATTCCCTTTACTCCCTTCCCTTCTCTCTATCCCTTTACTCTTTCCCTTCGCTCTTTCCTTTTACTCCTTTCCCTCTCTTTTCCTTTACTCCTTTCCCTTTACTCTTTCTCTTTCCCTTTACTCCTTTCCCTTTCCTCGAACGACCCAAAAATTGAAAAAAATTGGGTCCAAAAAGGAGGTGATTTCAATACTAAAAAATGCTCGTTTTACAAGGTCCGGCGCCAAATCCTGACCCTGAGCCTTTTTTGGGCTCCCCGATTCATTCGTATATCTTCCAAAAACAAAAATCTGAACCCCATTCATTCGTATGTCTTCCAATTCCTCGTATGTCTTCCCAAAAAAAAAATTGAACCCCAATTCATTCGTATGTCTTCCAATTCATTCGTATGTCTTCAAAAAATTGAACCCCAATTCATTCGTATGTCTTCCAATCCCTAATACCCTAAATATGTATTCAAATTTCAAATTCTTAATCCCCCAGTACTAAATATGTATCTATGAATTAGGAATGTTCCACCCTCGCCATGATGTTGGTAAGCGATGGGGGATTACAATGATTCGCCATTCATAGAGATGGCGAACATTATGTTTATTTTCAGTATGACCTTATGGTAGCGTTACTGTTTATTATCCTTATGGTTTATCATTGTGATAATTCTAGTTTCTAAGTTTCTATTGATGACTCTATTTTATATTTTCATTAACAGCGCTTTTACTATGAACATCATGAGGATTATGATTGCAATGATGTCCATGACTATAACATACTATAACTACAATGACGATAAGGACTTTTGTAGCTATTGATTTATCATTACCATTACTATTATCACATTAGTATGGATCCAGGGTTATCATTCTACTTATTACTACCAGTACTATTGATTGTGATTGTGTTTTATCACCATTGATGGATGACACTTCTGATTACCAACACCCATAATTCGGGGTAATCACAACAGTGACAATATTGATATTCATTTTCATTAGCCCCGATATCACTATATATTGATTATTACTATTACCATTAATACTATTAGCACCATGATGACATTGATATTTGATATTCATAATTCCCAATAATTTCAATAATAATTTATATAATTTCATAACCCTAAACGAATCCCATGTTTCTTCCCTAAGGTCTTCGCCATCCATCCCAGTCGCATCACTTTCAACGCCGCCATCAGCGCCTGCAGCGGTCGCGCTCAGCACGCCCTGCGGCTGTTTCGAGCGATGCCAAGGGTTCGAGTTCAACCGGACGTGCCTGGAGAAAATGATGGTTTTTTCGTTTGGTTTAAGCATCAATCATCGGTATTTCGGATGATGTAACATGATGTAACCAGGAAGATGGGGATATAACGTGATGTGATATTATCGAAGGAAGTTTAGAAGTCAAACTTCCGACAATATGGACAGATGAAAAGCAGAGTAGGGCAGAGGCAGAGAGAAGAGAAAGATTAGAAGAGAGAAGAGTAGAAGAGAAAGAGTCAGAAAAAAGAAGATACAGATGCGCGAAAAGGTAGGAAAGTCGCGAAACACTGTGTTTTTCCAATGATTTGTGGCTCCGGAGGGTCGAAAAGTAGGCTCGCTAAAGCGGCGGGTGCGGAGCCAGCTGGCCAGATGAGAGATGAAAAATTGCACGCCGTTGTGGCGCGAAGCACATTTCCAAGTCAAAATGTACAAAACACCCATTTCGGACCACTTTTGGAAGTTGAGATGTCGAAAAAGTGCACGCCGTTGTGGCGAAGCACATTTCCAAGTCAAAATGTACAAAACACCACATGTTCGCGCCACTTTTGGAGGTTCGGATGTTGGAAAAGTGCACGCCGTTGTGGCGCGCAGCACATTTCCAAGTCAAAATGTAAAAACACTAGGGGTTCGGACCACTTTTGGAAGTTGAGATGTCGAAAAAGTGCACGCCGTTGTGGCGCGAAGCACATTTCCAAGTCAAAATGTACAAAACACCACATGTTCGCGCCACTTTTGGAGGTTCGGATGTTGGAAAAGTGCACGCCGTTGTGGCGCGAAGCACATTTCCAAGTCAAAACGTACAAAACACCACATGTTCGCGCCACTTCTGGAGGTTCGGACGTTGAAAAAGTGCACGCCGTTGTGGCGCGAAGCAGGTTTCGAAGTCAACATGTACAAAACACTGGGGGTTCGGACCACTTTTGGAGGTTCAGATGTCGCTTCGCTTCAAGACACTACACTACAGGACATTACACTACACTACACGCCAGTACACTACATGACACTCCAGGACACTCCACTACACTAAATATCAAACTGGGCAATGAAAGATCCCCTATAAATAGAATTGTTAATGGGAAAATCATCTAGTAATGGTGTTTTTAAATACCAAAGGGATGTTTTTCTTCTAGCTTCATGACGAGAAGGGAGGCTGCTAACTAGATTCTAGATTTTTGTTCACATGCTAAGTTGCTGTCGCTATCCCAAGCGGATCTCAGGTGATCTCTTTCAATGCCAGCATCAGTTCCTGCGAAAAGGCCAACCACTGGCAGCAAGCGCTGGAGATTTTTGATGAGATGCTGACAGAACTTCCGCCAGATGTGATCACTTGTAGTGCCCTGATGAGTTGCTGTGAAAAAGCTGGGCAATGGCAACAGGCATCTTGGCAAGATTTTACGAAGCCTCTTCTCGCCTGCTAAAGCAGTGCTTTAAGGGAAGCAAATCCTCATTTTTTACGGAAATCTACTGGGGGCAATTGTTTTGGGATGCCTCTTGATCAGATTCAAATCTACTGGAAGCATCTAACCTTCCGGTAAATTGAACCTGGCAATGTAAAATCATGTATTTCTCGACGACATTGTGAGATTCTCTCAAATTTTTGCCTTTCAAAGTTGGTATTTTCAATTGGCCACGCAGGCCCTACATCTCTTCAAGACCATGACAGCATGGCAGCTGGAGCCGAATCTCTTCAGTTTCAATGCTGCTATCAGCTCTTGCGAGCAGCAGGGGCAATGGCAACAAGGCATCAGTTTATACCTGGCGATGCTGCAAGGTTCTGTTGCACCTGATGCTTGTTGGAGATTTCAATTTGCGAATTCCTTCCTCCAAATTGAAAAGCCCCTGAATTGGGGGACCCTGAAATGAATAGATTCGGGGGTTCTGAGTTCTAGGGTATTTATGATTAGGGGAAAAGGATCAATTTATTTTTCTTTGCAACCTCTGAGAAAATGGCATGATGAAGCTCCCCCTACATTGACTTAAGTCACGTATGTCTTGTCTTCCCTGGCTCATCCAGGATGTGATCACCTTCAGTGCCCTCATCAGTTCCTGTGAAAAGGCGAAGCATTGGCAACTGGCGCTCTGTTTCCTGACCGCCATGGAAGTTGCCCAGCTCCAGCCATCAGTGGTGAGCTACACTGCAGCCATGAGCGCCTGCCAGGGGGCGCAGCACTGGCACCACTCCGCGGCGTTGTTCGATGCCATGGGACGCCGCACGGTGCAGCCCAACGCCATCAGTTTCAGTGCCATCGTGGCGTCCTGCGAAGCGGGATGGCGATGGCAGCCATTGCCAAAGGTCTTGGAAGATTTGACGATGGCCTGGCAGAACTTGACCCTTTTGACATGTTCAGAAAGTGAAAAGTTGTGGTTGGAAGGTGGTACCAACATTGGGCAAGAATCGTGCTACTACTGTGGGCGAGTAGAACAGGGACTGATTCTCATCAAACGAAAAGTTGTAGCTGGTACAAGGGCGAAATTTCACTTCTTCCAGATGCAATATTGATTGAATAGCACCCAACAATGCGCAGTTTTCAGACCATCAACTTGTAAATGAGCTGAATTGCAATGTTGTGCGCATCAATGAGGGGAATCGTTGGAAGATAGTCTAATCTATGCCTGAGATGAACAGTCAAGAGCTGTGGAGTGTTTGTGAAGAGCATACTTAGAAATCCACCGTTTCGGGCAGGGTGGCGGTTCTTCGATCGGACATGAGGGCGTGTACCACCATGATTACTTGTCCTACACCGCTTCTATGAGTCAGAAGGAGTCAGGTTTGTTCATGTCCAACGAATCTTGGTTTAATGTTTGAGGTCCTAGGAACCAAACAATGGTCTTGACCATTTCGTTTTGGTCTTTCACGACTCAGCCCAGGTCATTCCCAGAACGGCGCTGCGAGACAAGCCAAGGTGGGGCAGTGGGACGGCTCGTGCTGGGGCTCAAACTTTGGGCCTGGTTAAAATCAGAGCTACAACTCCACCGACTTGCGGGAAGATAAATCCCAACAAGAAGGATTCCAGAATTGTAGGTGTGATGTGATGTTTGTACCTGCGTGCCTCTCCTGGTACAGCTGTATGTATCTCTATACTCTATTTATAACTCAATGATGCTTTCCATGGGACGGTTTCAATGATTAAACAATCGTTGATCCCATTGCGCTGGTCGTTACCTGGTTCTTTAACATAGCGATAGAAAACGGCCCATTCATAGATGATTTATGGTGATGTACCGATTTAACATGTCGATGTTCCAAAGCCATGTTATATTACCAGATGGTACCGTGTCATTGTTCACCCCGTTTTCTCTTTGGTTACATCCCATTCCCGAAGAGATTATGATTGATGTTGTTGGCCAGTTTGTCCCATTACATCCCGCACAACTTATCCCATCAGCGGTGTGGGGCGTTTGTTTCATTGTTGCATATTGTTGCTGGTTACATCCTCTCAATATTGGACACCCCAAAAGCTAAGCAATTGCTTGGCTTGCTTAGCTTTTGGAGGTGTTCTCGGATGTGATTTTTGATCCCCCATTTAATCCAGCTAATCCAATATAATCTGATTACTAGTAGTTCATGGCCCATGGCAACCCAAAACCGGATACTTTTGAGTGGTGGACGAGTCAAATCCGTCGACTAGAAAGTGCCACAGCTGCCACCTGTCCTCTCTTTTTTTGGTGATCAAGATGTGATACAGACATTATATAGTAATTTGATAGTTACTAGTCATAGATGACAGTATTAGTCATTATTCCCCTCTTGTAAATTAACAATAGACCCTGAAAATAACCCATGTTCAGTGGAAATTAATCTTCCAACCCCTATCTGGCGTCGTCATGTTATCTTATTGGAGGGTAGACCCAATTAACTTCTGGTTGGTGGTTTGGAACATGGATTTTATTTTTCCATATATTGGGAATAGTAATCCCAACTGACTTGCATATTTTTCAGAGGGGTAGGTATACCACCAACCAGACTTTCAGATACCCCTACACCAAAAACTAGGATCGAATGGTTCAGCCCAGCCACACCTTGCAGGTCCTACAGGTTGCCCTGGCAGAACTGGAAACCTTCACCCGGCCCAGTCGCACAGGCTGGATGGATTTTACCATGGCAAATTTGGGGTTTTGCCAACCAAAATGTGGTCGGATAGTCGGATTTTTGTGCTGTTGAAGCGTGAAAATGGTACTGGTATGGATTCCATCAATAGAAATAAATAAGAGGGAACCCGTCAGAGGAAAAACAGACATTGACCAGGTTTTTTTTGACAAACATTGGAAATCAATCATGCAATCCTCAAAAAAATTGATCATCTAAAATGCGAATGCAGCTTGTACAAACAGCCAACATGAAGGTATACAAAAGGCCACATATAACAACTCCAAAATGGTCACGCACGGGAAATTCCACTTGGGAAACGAACATCATCTATCCATGCTGGATGTGCCATTGCTTTTTTTGACAACAGGCGCGGGCAAAATGGGATACAGCCCCTCAACTCTCAGTATTGAAAATCCAAAAACTCAACACAGGAAATTATATTGAAATCCAGGGGAAATGGGCAAGAAGATGGTTGTGCAACCACTAGGCAGGTTGACCTTCAGTCTTTAGGTGAGATACACTTAAATTAACGGGATTATGCCTTTTGCTCGGGTAAAATGGGGCGTGAATCATTCATGGGGTGCGTTTGTTCATGTTGAAGGCAGCTTTGAAAGATGGGACGATCGAGTTCCAATCAGGACACAAGCAATTTAGAGGATGCCAACCTCCGGAAAGCCTCATTATTATTGGTTGGAATCAGCCCCAAGTTGTTGATCACAGTGTACATGTTAATCCCCATATCCACTTTGTTAAAGTTCCTACTCTGGCCTGATCACTTGTGGATGGCAAATAACTGCCCGCATCGTGACAAAACAATGTTGGCTCCAGCGTCTCAATGCCAGAAGAATAGGCCCAAAAAATGGGGGCCTGACGGACATATCACTGTGAATTGGGGTGATGAATGCAACTTTTGCCAACAAAAAGAGTAAGGATGTAATCAACAAGAATGCGCAAAGCATCACCTTTTTTGGCAGCACTTGGGACATCCAGCCATACTACATCCGTCCGGGGAAAGATATGTTCTTCTGGCGTGAATGGTTCCAAAACTTCTTGGAAGATAAGATGATAGAAAAATAAATTCACACTAAATAGTGATAAATCAAGTGTTTCTATCTTTTTGGGGGTTGCTAATACATGTATACACCATCTATACATCGTCATGGCGTTAGTCAGAGTACACCTACATCCCAGGTCAAATTGAACATCTCCAACGGAAATGAGATGCATTTTTGTCCGGCTACTGACAAATCAAGCCATCAAATTAGTGACAACGCGTTTTCAGAGTATTTCATCTTTGACCCACAAACCACTTCAATGTCATCCATTTCATTCCCTAGCATTGAACCTCCTCACAATCGGTTGGAAAGGTTGGAAAGTGGCCATAGATAGCCCGTACTTTGAGAATCTTTGAGAGCCTTTGGTTCCCCCATGCCGACCCTAACCTGCGCACGGCTGTGAACGCCTGATGAGCGAAGGCTACGGGATGTTGGACATGGATGGAGAAAATGAGGCTTAATATTTGATCATCAAAAGTAGGGATTTAAACATCAGAAAAGTGAGGATTTAAGCAGCCAAAATCGAGCTTTCACCAACCACAACAAGGACTTAACCCTTCCAAGTCGGGATTTAGCCATGAATGATTTAATCGTGTATAAGCTGTAAAGATACAGATATGAATCAGACATGATCGTTGACGGTGATGGTTTTCTGACACGGTGGCTTCCACGGCCGGATAGAAAGTCAAGCTCCTTATTCTTGCGCCTAAAGGTGCCAGGCAAATCATCAGTTGCCAGCAAGCCACATGCAGAAACTTCCTTGCCCACCTGGAGAGGATGGCCCTGAGTTGACAATTGCCCCGCATTAGATACCAAGTGAATGGGTTCATGTTCGTCCATTTTCGTTAAAAATGATAGGATCCCTGCTAAAAAGTTGTTCTTTTTTGCTGTGCATCCATGGCATGTAGAAGGATATGCTTTGGGCAAGGGTGTCAATAGTAGATCGGGCTGAGTTGGCAGCAGTACTTAGATCATTTGCAATGATACCATCAACTCTTAAATTGTTGGACCAGCGGCTGGTAACTGTCCCATGTTGAGGATTCTCATTACCTACCAAGGTGGTTGTTTTGGAGATGGTCCAACTCCATGTTTCAATGGATGTTTCTCCATCTTCAGGACCCTAAAAAAGCATTGTGCTTCCTTCCTAAACATTACTGCTTCTGCCGATTTCTCTAGGATCCCCAAGGTTAAGAGTTTTTGTTGATGGCATATCATCTGAATATTTAACATAGCCATGGAAAATCCCTTATCAATTGATGTTTTAAAAGGTAAACCATCTATAAATGGACCGTTTTCCATGGCTATGTTAAATAACCAGAGGGTAATTGTTCTGACTTTTTGGGGGGTCCCGAAGATGCACAAAAAAAACTATTGGTACATGTCAGCAGCTGATGGGGAACTCGTGCCAGGCGAGTCGGACAAGGACTCCGAGGCCGAAGCTCCAGAGGAGAAATCCAATGGCGAGGCTCCGGAGGATGAGGACAGCAACTGCATGTGGCTTGCCCAGTGGCCAGTTGACTGATCGAATCTATGAATCCATGAAGGAAATTGACCTGTGGTAATTCACATAGCGAACTGGAAGATCACCATGCTATTAATGGATAAATCATTTATACATGGGCCATTTTCCATAGCCATCGGTTAAAAAAAAAGTACAAGGCTTCCCCCAAAAAGATGAGCAAAGCCTTGCTTGCAACCATTGAGCCACTGGTGGTTCGTCGACCCACTAGCTGACTATCAAAAGAAGGGGATACGGATTGTAAACACATGGTCCGCTGGAGACTTTACACTATCATTTACAGGGGGTATGGATGATGATCTGGTACAGGAAAGATTTTTCGGATGGCTCAAAGTGTTTGACATCCAGAAAAGGCAGAAGGGATTCGATTCACAACCAGATGCCTAGGGCTCAAACGTCTCGGCTCCCAAAGATGAAATACGTAGCCCAATCGCTAGGGTCCTCCAGGTGAAATGGTGAACCAACCGTATTGTAAGTATGGGGGCCCATGAGCCTATTGAAGCACTTATGTTCATGTCTGTGCCCCTGGATTTGAACCAATAACCACGTATTGTTCCTTGAATTTCCCATTTTGGTTCACGTCCTGAAAGTTATGGTTTCAACTTCAACCCAACCAATATGATGGTCCCCAACCTGTGATATATAACCAGTCCAACTGATAAATGGTGTTGCATATCTATTAAACCCATCATTCGAAGCACACGTGCAGGACTTGGATAAAGCCACCGAGATGGCTGGGCTCCAAAAGTTCAAGCTGCGCTCCGAGCAATGCAGCGAGGAGCGGCGCCACACCCCGAGCCCCGAGGTCCGGCGTCAGCAGCGCGAGCGGTCCCAACGGTCGCGGTCGCAACGATCGCCACGGAAGGGCAAGGGAAAGGGCCACAGCCGGGTGCTGAACCGGTCCAGAGGGCGCTTGGGGGATGGAGAACTGGTCAAATTGGCTAAAGATTGTGAGGAAAATTATGATGAGATCGATTTGTCTCGAAATCACTTTACCTCTGAAGGTGTTGCACAGATTTTGGAGATTTGCAAAAAGTCTCCGGATTTGAAAGTGCTGAAGCTCTTCAACAATCAGTTGGGTGATGAAGGTGCTGAAGAGTTGGGAGAAATTTTCAAGCATTGCCACAGCATCGAGGAAGTGCATTTGAGTCACAACAACTTCACAGAGGCTGCAGTGGAAGCCATGGTGAAAGCGGCAAACCGTGAGTTGCCCCGCAAGGCCGAAAGACCCCTGTGGCTACGGATGGAGCACAACAAGGTTCAAAACACTGAGAACTTAGCCAGAGATATTGAAAAGCATTATCCTGCCGTATGTGCTCGCGAAGATCGAGCAAGATGTACTCCAAGAGTTTGTGCCATGGGAAAACGGATCCATTTACCGTTTCTCATTGAAGCCCCCAAGGGCAAAGGTCGTGGTCGGTTCCCAGACCGCCAAAACCACGACGGCAAAGGTCACCGGAGAGGCCGGGTGCGCCGTGAGGATTCTCGGCGCCGGCGGCCGACCCCCCGCCGTTCCCCGCGGCGCTCGCGCTCGCGGCGTCGTTCCTCGCGGCGGCCCAGCCCCGACCGGCGAGCGCCACGGCTGCGCAGCGCGCCGCGACGGCGCAGCGTCTCCAGCCCACGGCCACCACCGCGCCGTGCACCGTCGCCCCGCTGGGCGTCTGAGTCCGAGGGCCCGTCGTCGGAGTCGGAGGAGCCGCAGAGGATCGCCAGGGAGCTGCCGGCGGAAGAGACCAAGCTGCGGCCCAAGGCAAGGCCAAGGCCTAAGGTGAGAGCTGTGGTGCCACCGATGAGGCAGAGGATGGCAGCTCCAAAGGCAATGCCTGATGAGGAAGAGTATAGTTACTACAGTGATTATGAATATGAATACAGCTATGCATAGCTTGCTCGGTGCTAAGATTGTCAGTGCTTGGAGAGAGCAGATGGTTGGAGAAAAAGATGGGAGGGAATCCGAGCTGTTG
>CAMXCT020005112.1:0-12500 GCA_947184155.2 Cladocopium goreaui | reverse complement strand
ATTTTCTTCACAAATATGGGACGCTAAGAGGATTTAACGACTTAGATGCGGGTGCAACTACTATATGTACAGCCTGGGTAAATTATATTGGCCTTATAACGACCTCAGAGATGATGGTTAGTAGGGGAGACAACCACAAGATAACAGTGTTGGAATTGCAGCCGATTTCTTTGTTTAAGCCCATCTCCTTGATAACGAACAAAGTCCATATTCAACCCACAACATCTGGGGGATTTTGGAATGTACCAGATAAATCCAGATAAGGGTTTGGGAGATCAAGCGTTAAGGCTGCAGACATGCGATCTTCGATGTCTAAATCCTCGTGTTGCACCAGTAAGGATAGCTGTTCAACACCAAACAGGCCCTGCAAGCCAGTGGATATCAACTAGGGGATGATTGTAGGTTTGTACTGTAAATGTCCCATAGAATAATTAGTGCCAAGGTAGTTGTCTTCAGAAAAGGAAAAATGACAACAGGAAAGAATGGTTGCTAATACATCTAATACATGAGCTACAATCCCAAGCGGTTCACCACTGCATCACTATAGACTCCACAGTCCCCAGCTGCCAACCATCTGAAATGATGTTCGCAAAGGGTTGTCGCCACAGCTCATCAGCGCATTGAGTCCAAAAAATGCAGATCCAAGTGCCAAATATTGGCAATGATAATAAATGCAGGGATAGGCCACATGCGAAAGTGGGGATGCGGCAACGAGAAATTGATCCCAGATTAAAACGAACCCCTAAATTTCTTGATCAAGACTAAAAGTGACTAGAATCATTCATAGGACCATCATAGGACCACCAGTTTTCATCCTGTTTGGTGGGATATATACGAGCAAAGGTCTACGACGAGGAGCAGAGAATCAGGACTCCCCGCCAGGTCGGCCTATGCCGCCGCTGAAGCCGCTGAAGCCGCGCCCGAACCCTACCCTCAGCTGTGCCCTATCTTCGATGAAAAAAGATTAGAACTGCGAGGTGGGAACCCTAGTTCCCCTTGGAAAAAATGATTCAATAGTTTTGAACTGGTTGGTAAAATGATATACTGCCAGGATCGACCAGACAAACATGCTTTCTCCCGATTATGATTGAAAATGCTGGGGATTTGGTTGTTTTGCTCAGCTATCTTTATGGATGAATATTCGCCAAGGTTTAGCTTTCAAAGGGTCTGAGGTTAGGCATCTGAAAAGCTGCACAGATAGACACCTCAGGGTTGGTTGATTCAAGATCAACTTGCGCCAACTCCGCTGTGCAAATATCCCATTACTGCCTTTGGTGAACATGTTCGCTGCTTAAGGACGATTGTTCCTACATTTGAGGATGTTGTAGTCGATAACAAATTGTGTCTTGGGGTTGCTCGCTTAGTTGAGAGGGGTTGATCCTACTGACCATCCTGTAAACCATCCTACATATCATCACTTTGCAGTTGCATCCAGCTCCCATGGGTCAGGGGAAACACTTGATGAATGGCTGAATACCGCAGTCTCGAGACCTTTGCTTTCGCCCTTGCACGACCGTCCCTTTCCGAGCTGTGCATGTCCTGGTGTGGCCTAACATAGGCTATCCATTGCAAGACTGAATGAGAAGACCTGCCATCGACCGTGGAAAAGTGGCAGCGCGAACCGATTTGCAGCTTGGTGTTTCTTACATGGTTGGAAGGGATTCTGCTAGGGCCCGCTACTCAAACTTGGTAGCGGAGCCCATGGAAGCTCCAGCTACCTGCCTGTGCTGCCTTCGAACCTTGCTGACGGTTCTCATCACCCTGATCGTTGTCTTTGCTGGATTGGAATTCCTAGTGACAGATGATTCAGCCATGCTTGATGCAACATTGACGACGACCGGTGCTCTGACTACGACGAGGAAGCAGCTGGGTTTTGGAGATGGCGACGACAGTGCAGTCAGCAGCCTGGTGACCACGGACGAGGTTACCCCGGATACCGGTGTGCTTTCCTCGGCCACTCCAGACCAACCAACCGAGCCCAATGCGCAAGCAGCAACAAGTTTCCAACTGAGTTTGACCTTGGACGTGACAGTTGATGCAGACAATCAGATGCATGTGTCTTTGGCAAACCGGACTGGATTTTTTGCTGCATACAAGTATGACACTTGTGTGAGAGATGGTTATTCAGCGAGCGTTGACAAGATGCGATCACGTGCCCTGACATTTGCTGGCGATGCTTTGGAAAATTGGGGAAATGGAAACGGTGAAATAGCTGTCGGACGGAATTTGCAGGATGATGTTTCTGGAAACTCTGACCATGCAGATGACAGCGATTTCACTGGGTACAGCCATGGAACCATGATAAGCCGCTTCAAACGATGGTGCACGATGGTTAAACGTGTGACTTTGGGAAAATCAAGCAACTGGACTTTGGGAACGGTGATTTTGCTTGCTGGAATGGTTGTGGTAGGGTCGAGTGTGTGCTGCATGCAACAGGCGCCATTCAGACCCCATCCGATGCAACATGGACCGCGTTCCAACGTCCATCAGTCAGATGCTGGCCCCCCATTCATTGGGACTGCAACTCTCAAGGTGCCTCCAAGCTGGTGTGTAGAGAGGAATCATGTTTACTCTCTGAGGTCATGGATTTCAGATTTGATTTTGTGGGCAAGCGCTTCAGATTTGGATCCAGTCAGACATGGTCCTGTGGCAGCCTTACAGGTGCAGGGAACCGCGAAGGAACTGATTCGCGAGCTGACACCGCAACAACTTCAACATGGTGACACAGACCCTGCAACAGGACAACAATTGACAGGCCTCATGCTTTTGGTTACGGTTTTAGCCCGACGATACGCACCACTTGAAGCTGAGAACACCACCAAATCCATAGCTGAGTTTTTGGCTTTCAGACGTCAACCTGGTGAAACAATAGATGCATTGCTGGTGAGGTTCGACATCCTCCGAAACCGAGCCCATGCACGTGCTGGTTTTGCAATCAATCTGACAGGTTTGACATGGCTCCTTCTTCAGTCATTAGGCCTCAATGCTGAAGCTTGGGACAGACTTCTACCCCCACTTGGAGGTCAGATGCCGCAGAACGAAGCTGATTTTGGTGGTTTACTTGAGAGGATCCGCAGACTTTTTCACTTGAAAGAAGGCAGAATGCAACATGGTGGAGCACAAGGTGCAATGGGTGATCCTGGAAATTTTCATACGGCTGAGGGGTATTTTCCCACGTTCACACCTGATGGGCCGCATGCCAGCGCTTTTGCAGCCGGAGGTCCAATGGCCCCTGATCCGTGGGCGACCTCACTTGCCACAGGTTCAACTGGATGTGCAAATGCTGAACAGCTCATGACAAGTGGAGTGCCGACTCAGTCATTTCCATGTGATGCCGGCCATGTTGAAAATTGCCCCACATGTGGTAGTTACTTTCAAGATGATGGTTACAGCACTGATACCAGTTCAGATGATGGTGTTGGTTCGTTGCCTGGGGAAACAGATGACCCTGTTGAAGCTTATTTGCAATATGCCTTTGCTCGTAAGAAATGGCGACGCATTTCAAACAAATATCCCAGAAGATACCGAAAAGGATTCAAAGGTGGAAAAGGTTTCAGGCCAGGTGCCTATGCTGCTTTTCTCCCACCAAACTCTTTTGCCGGTGGTAAGGGGGGAAAAGGGGGTAAGCCGGGCTCACAGTTCAAAAGAAAGAACCCCAAGGATAAGAATGGCCAAACCTTGAAATGCAACATATGTCAATCCGAAGAGCATCTATGGCGTAGCTGTCCAAGACGCAATCAACAAGGCGATGGTTCATATGCAACACATGTTCCCCAGCAAGCCCATGTGAATGCTGTGCAGCCTGCTTCCCAACAGCAGTTAGCTTTAATGCCTGCCAGTACCCTTTGGGGACCCTGCCAAGCCACGTCTTTGCCACTTCTTTGGAGCCGAGATGGAAAACCTGAGAAGCGTGTCCCAGGCCGGCAGTGTTGTCTCATCCGGAGGCAGCAGAAAACGATCAACTGCCGAAGACCCTGAGCCTGTGACACCCAATGCACCTAGTAAAGCCATCCCCAAATGGAGTCCTAGCTTTTTCCCATCAGCCACAAATGCCAGTAGTGAAGTAGAGCCGCTGATAGCCAATGCACCTTTGCCCTCATCACCGCCGCCTGCAGTTCCAGCACCGACAACAATCCTTTTGGGAACAGGTTCAAGCTCAAGTGCACCTGCTGATGACAGCACCAATGCAGCCGCCCATGCATCCGCCAGTACATCCGATTTGCCTGCCTCGACATTCGACCGTGTACATAGAGCATCCGATTTGCCTGCCTCGACATCCGGCCGTGTACATAGAACATCCGACGCATCCGATGTACATAGCCAAGCCGAAGCATCCGAGGGTAGGTCAATCAGAATGTCTCGTGATCAACAACAGCAGTTGCGAGAGCAGAGTGTGAATGGGTTGCAAACCGTTTTGCTTGGGTTTGGTGCACAAGATGAAGCAGGATCAGCTGTTGGTTTTCAAGCCAGAAATGTTTCTGGAGGTTCAGGTAGACATGTGCTCAATCTTGAAAACAGTTTGATTTCAAGAAGTGCAGGGTATCTCATGCCTGCCATGCCTCAGGTGCCGAATGTGATGCCAAATGCGATGTGGCCGCATTATGGTCGCGGCAATCCCTCACAGCCGCCACAGGGAAGCTCAGCTCAGTCCAGTTCAAGCGCCACCGGTTTCCCAATTTATGATCCAAACAGTGGAAGTTTTCCTTGGTGGGAAGTTTCTGAGAGACCCAACGACAGTATCAGAAACACAGAGGGATCATATCATCTCAGGACTAGAAGGCAGAATGGCACTGTTGGTTTGTTGATAGATCCTGGGGCGCATGATAACCTGATAGGTGGTGCAACAGCTCAACAAATGCGCGATGAACTCCAAACAGATTTGCATCTTCGAAACATGGACAAGCCCCTTCCGGTGGAAGGTGTGGGAAAATCTGCACAGGTTGCTGACCAAGCAGCATGCATTCCGATGGCAGTGTTGGATGTTTTTAACAAGAAATCAGATGCGACGTACATTGCCCCAATAATCCAAGATAGCATGCTCCCTCCTTTGCTCGGCAACCGCACTCTCAGAAAGATGCAAACAATCATGGATTGCGGAAGTGGTAAACTAATTCTTCCTGGCCCAGGTGGAGTTGAGGTGAAGATGAGTCCTGGCAGCCGAGTATTTGATCTTGAGTTGACCAGTTCAGGCCACTGGGTGTTACCACTCCATTGTCGCGACATTGCCAAGAAGAAGACGGCCGACGAGAAGGAACTGTCCTTCAACATGACATGCAGGCGCGATCGGTCACACTCACCTCCAAAGCGCCGTGATGGCGCCAGTGACTGACACGCCGAGGCTGGTGGCAAGTCTGATGTCATTTTTGCCACCGCCAAGCCTTCAGATGGCATGCCAAAGGCCGCAGAAACTTCCAAGCCAATAATGAAGCCTGAGGTACCAACGCCAAAGGCTGACAACCTGGCCTGGGTATTTTCTGACAAGGTTGGCCTGCGACAACGTTTGCTGCAAGAAATCAACTTTAGAACAGTGCATTTTTACCATGATCTTCACAGCCGATCCCAATGCCAAAGGCTGTTGAACGAGCTCGCATTGCAGTGTCCTTTAGTTTTGTGGATTCGTTTTGCAGGACCTTGTGCCGGTACAGGCAACAAGCAAGATGCCCTCCGTGCCGAAAACCTTGTCCGTTTGCTCACCCAACAAAAGACTTCAAACAGGTTGGTAATTGTTGAGGCCAGTGAACGCAGTCAGGTCTGGAATCTTCAAGTTGTGCGCGAACTCACCAGCACACTTTTGAGAACCACACATCAACGGTGTCGATATGAAGCTTCTCTGAAACAAGGTGAAATGCCGTGCAGCTCCAAGATCCGTTTGCTCACCAATTTCCATGTTGCCGACGGCAGTGAATGCCAATGTGGCCCAGTTCAACATGTGAAGTCAAGAGAAATAGGTTCACAAGCTGCTGCACGTTTTGAACATGTTCTCAGAGCCGTCATGCATCAGGTATGTTTAGCTCACTTAAGCTCAGGTTTGCCGATGCAGATGCCATCCAAAGGACAACCTGAGTTGAGAGCCCAATCTCAACCGAACTTTGCCGAAGATCTCAACCATGATGCTGACGGAGCCAAGAAAGCAGTTAGGTTTGGAAGCTTGCATGCAGTTGAAAAGTTTGTTTCTGTTGATGGTGAAGGCTTCAAAGCCAATCAACTTTCCAATGCCAGCGAGTTTGACTCCAAGCGTGATTTTTGGATTTCACATGGTAAGCATGGTTTAATAAGAGTTCATGTTGAACCCAGGAACTCCATGTATGTTCCACTTGCCAATGAATGCCCAATAGCACTTCATGCCTTGGAAAGCCATCGCCAGACCAAGCTCCAACAATGCCTATCCAACAGCTTTCAGCAATCGCCACCAATCCTGATTGATGATGACTGGAGAACCTCCTCAACTGCCAACATGAGTTTTCGCTGGGTGGGTACTACACTTTTCGCAATCAAACCAAATGTAATTCAACAACAAGAGAAACAATTTTCAGAGCAATCACTTGAACCTCATTCACTGCGACATCTTGAACCACTTTCAGTACAACAGTTGACACATGAGAAACATGTTTCAGCACAACAACTGTATCCAACTGAAAGCGCTTTCTCCAGAAACGAAAGAAAGCAGAAGGACACATCGTCCAACACCGCAAGAAATACGTAGAGCAACATCAAGACGATTGCGGTGACAACTTTGACATACTCCAAATAGGTACAACCGATGAAACCGAAGCCAATGAAAAAGAGCTGTATGCCGGTGAACAGCTCCTGCATGACTACGCATGCCTTGCAGTAGGCAATCCAAGCCTCCAATGTTTTGGTTCAGAGTTTCAACAACTTCCAAAAGCATTGATGCAAGATGTTTCAACATGCAGCATGGCTTCAATCTTTTTCCAACGATCCAAGTTTGATGAACCCGGAATAGACTGCATGGAACTGTTTGGTGGCGCAGGCACAACAACTTTCATGCTTGCCAAATACCATGGTCTTAGGACTGGAGTGAACTTCGAACTCAGATGCGGAATTGACCTCCACAAAGTAGAAGACATCCAATACCTCTTTGCATACGTCCGTAGAAACAAGCCCAAGGTGATTCTTCTTGCCCCACCATGCAAGGGTTATTCACGTTGGGGACACCTGAACAAGATGATCAACTACGATGCATGGCTTGAAAGCCGTAAGCTAAGTGTTCCTCTTGCACGCCTTAGTGGTAATGTTGCAGCCGAACAGGTGTCAGCCGGACGCCATGCCTTTGTGGAGCAACCGTATGGAAGTGGGCTGTATGATGAGCCGGAATGGGTTCGATTAAAGCCTTTGTTGTTCACTGCCGTGTTTGACCAATGCATGACTGGCCTGCGTATGAACAAGCCTCCTTGGTGGCCAGTCCGAAAGACCACAGAATGTAAGGCTTCACATCCATCACTTCTAGTCAATCTCCAAAACTTGCGATGCAATGGCAAACATCCGCATGCTCACATCGGAAGCTGGTCTGAAACCGGAAGACCAACTGTGCGCAGCTCCGACATGCAGATATGGCCGCAAGAACTTTGCGAAAGGATAGCAGCTGGTGTGGTTGAATGTATACATGACATGGAATCAAGCAATGCAACATTCTTTCCAGCAATCAGTGCCGCAGCAGGTGATGCCCCCAAAGCACCTGCCTATACATGTCCTGCATGCCTAAGCCATTTGCGGAAGACAGACCCAAAGCACGTAAGAGATGACACTTGTAAGTTTAAAGATGTTGAAAGCATTTCTTGGTCTTGCCCGGGCTGCCTTGCTCGGAGAAACCGTGCACATGACTCCCACACGAATGATGAAAACTGCCAATGGGCAATTGCCAGGTTGATGCCAGAAGGTGTGTCGCGCGAGAGGACTGCAACTCACCCTCGCGATGGACGCGTCCCTGCGTCAAGTGACCCAAGTTCCAGAATGCGGCAAGAGGGCCGTGGTGATGGAATACCTGGTGATTTGCCTCCTGCCTTGCCTGAAGCTGCCGATTCTGCAGAAGCTCCTGAAATCCTCAGTCCAGAGGAAGCCGATGAAAGGCGCCGACAGAAAGCACAACCTGTCCGTAGGAGAGCTGATGCCGAAGTTCAAGTTGAGCAGCCGAGACCACTAGCAGCCAGAGCCAATGCCGAAGCAGAAAATGCCATTGCCTTGCCAGGTGAACAAGCAATTGTGCAAGCCGCTCAACCTCCAGGAGACGGCATTCCAGCATGGTCCAAGCATGATTTGGGATTCGCATTACAACAACTGAGGTCCATCAGAGAAGGTGTTGTCAGGCGCACTTGGCGCAAGCTTCATTTGAGGTGGTATCATGCAGGCTCTAGGAAGATGCAGGTTCTTTTAGAAGCAGCCGGTGTGAGCCCTTACATTTTGGCAATGATTCCATCCATCATTGACACTTGCGACAAATGCGCCCACTGGCAAAGACCTGGACCCCGCTCAGTTGCATCAACTAGGTTGCCTGAAACTTTCAACAAGGAAGTGCAGATTGACCTTTTGTTTTACAAAACCCATGTCATCCTCCACTGCATAGATGCATGCACGAGATGGACCGCTGTGAGTTTGCTTGCAAACCGAGAGCCAAGTTCCATAATTGATGGATTCGCTGCCTGCTGGGTCAGACTTTTTGGACCACCAACAACTGTTTTGTCAGATCAAGAGGGTGGACTTATCACTGATACGTTTGGTGATTGGTTGGATCGCCGTGGCATTCAAGTTGAGTTCAGAGCCAGGGGACAGCATTGTGGCATGGTCGAACGCCACAACGAAATCCTCCGAAGACAGCTACATGTGCTTGAGGATCAGTCCAATGCCGAAGGACTTGCTGTTCCTTTCACCACCGTAGTCTCTGAAGCCGCGTTTGCCATTCCAGCTGGGCAATGCCACGCCCTATGAGGCCATTTTCGGCCGCCATCCACCTCTGATGGCAACTGTTGGTGAAGAGTCTGGGGTTGGTGTTTCAGATAGGGATGCCTATGCCATAAGACGCCTTGCAATCAGCAGCATGATTCAAGCAACAGCCGACACAAAGGCACGAATAGCTGAAGCATCCAAAACCCGCAGATCAGGTGAGTTGTTGGAGTTAAAACTTGGTGACTTGGTTGAGTTTTACAGAAAACCCTTGACCAAAGATGCAAGCGGTTGGCATGGACCTGCTGAGGTGGTTAACTTGACAAACCTTCAAGATGGTTTGCTGCATGTCAAATGGCAAGGACGTGTTTTGTCCGTGAGGATCCAAGATGTGAGAACAGCCATGGTTTATCTTACTTTCTTGATGAAACCCTCCGGTCCAATCAGAACTTTCAAAGCCGAAGTAGAAAGCCAGTCAGGATGCATGTTGCGTTTGGGTTGGATGAGACAGGGTCAAAACTGGGTTGAATGTCAGGCGAACAGGTCCCACTCAAACCTGTTGACGGCCGGACTCTACCTGTCCGCAGTTTGCATGAACTTGCAGGGAGTTATAGGTTTTAGATGTGGCACCCATGCCCAGAACCTTCCAGCTGTCGCTTTCGACGACACACTCTTGCTTTGGTGGAATGTTCATGCACCCGGCCTTTCAGAGTGGCACCATTGCTTTCTTCCAGGAAATCAGATGCTTAATTTGCCACGCATAACTGGTGACCATGATGCAGCCGTAGTCCAGTTTTTGATGGTTGACATGACTGAGGTAATGTCGCTGAGGCAAGTTGCACCTGACATTGCACACCTTGGTGGATCGCATGAGCCTGAGATAGATGCCCAACATGAGTGACAAAACCGAAGAGGTGTTGAAAACCAGAGGACCCAAGCCTCTTGTGGATGTTGTTCAACATGCTCCAACCGAAAGCCCTGATGACCATGCAGCCGAAACCATGCCTCCTGCAAATGAGGAATCAGCCGCCATGTTTGCCGAAGTTGATGATTCTTCATATAACTATAATTTCCAATGTGTAACCTCCGATATAGCCTTCCTTGGAACAGCCCATGAGCCCATGCCTGTGTCCCCTGGTTTCATAACTTGCGGGGAATTTCCAAGTGTTTTTAGCACAGATGAGCTTGCCAAAGCACCAGAGCTTCTCATGCCCCATAACATGCTTGCATATGTAACCTTGGCCCCAAAGCTTGGTAAGTTTAAGAATAAGCATGATGAATGGCTTTCACTCAGTTTTACTTCCGGCAGTGATACAGTAGCAGTGATCGAGCGCACCAACAACATCCTCGATCGCAATGAGGCCTTGCTGAATGTTGACAAATGCCGTGAAGCGATGATTCAAGAATTGATGAGATGGGTGAAACATGGTGCATGGAAGCGCGGCAAGCGTAGTGGTGCAAGCAATGTTTTGAAAAGCAAATGGGTTTTGAAGTGGAAGGACATTCAAGATGGCCAAGCCAAATCGCGCAAAATAAAAGCACGTCTTGTCGCTCAAGGTTTCCTGGACAAGCAGACCACAGATACTTTTGCTGGAACCTCAACGAGATGGGGTCAGAGATTGTTGATAGCGATTGCAGTGCAGAGAAAGTGGTCGCTGTGGAGCGCTGACATCTCTGAAGCATTTCTTCGTGGTTTGACTTTTCAAGAACTGCATGAGGAAGGTGGTGAACTCAGGGAGGTCCAAATAAGCCTTCCGCCAGGTGGTGAACACCTTTTGCGTACCATCCAAGGGTACAGCGACTTTGACCCAGACAATGAGATCCTGGTGATGCTGAAGCCAGGTTTTGGTTTGCGTGATGCTCCCCGCTTGTGGCTGAAAGCTCTCAAACGCGTTTTGACAAAGATAGGTGTCCGTGCAACTCAAGTTGATCAGCAGTTACTGTGTATGCACCGCAACAATGAGCTGGTGTTGCTGATGACAATACATGTTGATGACATAAAACTGTGTGGACACCCAGACTTGATGCAAAGCGTTGTGACGCAGCTCGAAAGCCATTTTGATGCGGTGAAACTGGAAAAGGACAACTTCGTCCATTTGGGCTTGGCACACTCCTTGAATGATGATGGAAGTATCTCAATCAGCCAAGCGCACTACATAGCCGAGCTCCGTGAGATTCCTGAAGTTCAACTGCGAGTGATGTCCAAAGATGACCTGGTTGATGAGCACCACAAACATTTGTACCGTTCTTTGTTGGGTGGTGTGGCCTGGGTAACACAAACAAGGTTGGACATTGCAGTTTATGTTGGTTCGCTACAGAGAAAGTTGCAACAGCCACGAGCGTTGGATGTTTTGAACTTGAACCGCCTTCTCAAGTACATCAAGAAACATCCACTTGCTATGCGCTTCAAACGCATCGCCAATCCATGGCGTCTTGTAGCAATCAGCGATTCAGCTTTCAAAGGCGAAGATGATGACCACTTGGCCATAAGGAGTGGTTTGGTGTGCCTGGTAAACAAAGATTTCCCAAAACTTGGAGCCAACGATATCCAAGTTATAGCATATGTTTCAAAGAAGCAGTCTCGAGTTTGCCGTTCAACTTACGCTGCAGAGCTTTACAGTGCACTAGATGTCTCAGGTTTGCTCTTCAACATTTCACTGACGATGTGCGAAGTTTTGGAGGGTACATGTTCAGCCGAATCCCTGGCAGAACGCTATGAAAGTGGAAAGCTGACGCTTGAAACAGACCTGGTGATTGATGCTGCTGTGTACGATCATATTTCCCACCGTGAGGCCAGAACTCCTCATGATGCAACCATGACCATACATGGACTGAAGCTTCGAGAGCTTTTACAGACTGGAAAACTGCAGAGGTTGATTTGGTGCGACACCCGTTGCATGTTGGCAGATGGTTTAAACAGAGGCACTATAGACCGAAGTGCCTTGCAGCTTGCCGTAAGCAATGGCCAATGGATGATTGAGTATGAGGTGAAGATACATCCGATGCAGATGCCAATTGCAGCGCAAAGCCAAGGACAACCTGAGTTGAGAGGGGTTGATCCTACTGACCATCCTGTAAACCATCCTACATATCATTACTTTGCAATTGCATCCAGCTCCCATGGGTCAGGGGAAACACTTGATGAATAGCTGAATACCGCAGTCTCGAGACCTTTGCTTTCGCCCTTGCACGACCGTCCCTTTCCGAGCTGTGCATGTCCTGGTGTGGCCTAACATAGGCTATCCATTGCAAGACTGAATGAGAAGACCTGCCATCGACCGTGGAAAAGTGGCAGCGCGAACCGATTTGCAGCTTGGTGTTTCTTACATGGTTGGAAGGGATTCTGCTAGGGCCCGCTACTCAAACTCGCTTATCATTCTTTTCACTGTATCCATCTTTAGCTGTCAAGATATTCCTAACTAATCAGAGACATGTATGACAGGGGTTCATGGTCAGTCTTTTCTCCGTGCTCTGCCACAAGCAAAAAATACTTGTATAACAGGGATAGCACTCCTCCGCTTCAGCATCCCATCGATCTTTTTGAAACGTGTTTGGAGTTTGGGGGAAGAGGGGAACTGCATTTGAAAGTCATGAACCAGAAC
>CAMXCT020005111.1:0-22482 GCA_947184155.2 Cladocopium goreaui | reverse complement strand
TAATATAAATGCTGACCATTGGCCGAACATTGAAAACATAGCACCTAGTTTGGGCGATGTTGGCAAAATTCAGATCAACCAGTCGATATATGTTCAAACAAACCCATGTGACAAATGGCTAAACCCTTGCGGATTGATTCATGTTCAGAAACCATGATTACTGCTGATTCCCATGCAGATATTCACCAAAATCTTTGGGGATTCTGACCATACATGATTGCTGGTTGATGATTAATTGTTGGCTTATGCGCGTTATTGGTTTCATGGGGCTCGGAGTCCACAATGCCTCAAGGCGGAGGGGGATGGGTTGAAATATCAGACCCCCTGGAAACAACCTAGGTTGGCTACGTTTAGTATTGATTGATCATCCAAATTGTTGCTGTGCCCCATATTGACCCATGATCATATGAATGTGGTGGGATAGGTCCTTCAAGAATGAATAGTTAATCCTGGAAACCCTGCATACGTCTGTTTTCAGAAGCTGGGTAGTTATATATCATCTATATAGTGTATATATGGTCCCGGTCTGCGCTAGTTTTCCTCCGTCGGCCAATAGCCAGTCAGTGCGGTGCATAGACTACAAACTATAACCTCTATATCTCTCTCTTGAGCCTTGGCAGCGTATATAAACTGTGCTCAGTACTCATGCTATGCCCTGGTAGGGTTGAGTTCAAAACAAAAACAAGAGACCCACCCAGTCCCACAGGGGGGTCGGGAAACCATGACCATGACGGGGGGTGGGGTTGCAGGCCTGCACCATATATATATATATACATACATACATTACATTACATTACGTTACGTTACGTTACATTGCCTTACCTTACCTTACCTTACATTACATTACATTACATACACAGATAGAGTTAGAGCATGTGTACATACTTCACTTGTGCATTTGTAATTATATATATATATATATAAAATACATCGAATATACACATCCCCATTGCCCATTTATAGCCAAAAGACTAATAAGTACCCATCACCCGTTGGTTTTCCCCTTGGTCATCTCAGTTCCAGGCGCCTCACTGATTTCTCTCTCCGTGGGCAAGATATAGAAGCGCCAAGCTGGGAAGACGATCATCACCAAGCAGATAGACCTGGCTGGTGATGTAGGCTCCAGGCTGGCTGGGGTCCAATTCCAATGAGTGTTTGACTTAGCAATAGTCTTATCATGTTGTTGGTTTCAACAAAATTTGAATCGGCTGGTAACATCATCCCATGCTGAGATACTTTGAGAGCAAAAGGTGAAACCTATTTGAAACCAACACTGGATTAGACCTGCATTGACACATATAATTATCGTCGTTTCATGGTGGATATATATATATATTCCACTAAGTGCCTTCAAGTATCCATATCGATCCTATTGTCTAAACCATGTCAAACAACCTAAAAATCAATGGCTGTCCGCTGAAGCTGGCCGAGCGGCATGACCATCTTCGAAAAGGTCGGGGGGGCGAGATGACGCAGCCTGAAATCTGAAATGAAAAACGCAAAGAGAACTGGCGGTTTTTCGCCGCCCAACACAACATCTGATAGTTTCAGGGTGGGAAATAGTCTCTTCCGAATGAGACCACCAACAGTTGCACTCTTGAATTTGTTGGGAGCTGTTCCGTTTCAAACACATTCTGTGACAAGGAAACTTGAGGAATGGCAAAGGCTGTTGTCGGGGTCCTCTTTGTTAGATTTTTTTTGACTCAAGATTTGAACTGGCAAACTTTCAAAGCTATGCCGTGGCTACAATGATCTGGTTCGACAAGCTGAGAGGGATCACTGGAATGAAAATATCATCCGGCTGGTTTCAGGGAAAAATATACATGGATTTACCAGCACGTAGCTTTGCTCAATAGCGACAAAAAATTGGCGTTGCCTGTCTTATTCATCTGGGTGTGTTTCAATCGCGGATACCATGGACTCACAAATTTTGATCATTGTTTCCCCAAATTGGACTCGCTTTTTTGCCGGCTGCCACCGTTGAATCATACCCCTGAAACCATACGCTATGGGCCTATGGGTCCTTGGGTGACACTTGCTGTTGAGGATTGTTGAAGTCACCCGTCATGAAAAGCATCAATAGTCTGGTCATTAAATTAGGGGGCATCCATTGATTCTGAAAGGACCTTGGAGTAGGATCCGGGCAGGTTGAATCTCAAAGATTTCATGGATCCAGAAATTAGCCATAGATGGTTTGCCCTTCAGTGGGGGGGGAAATTTCCAGCATGCCAGGCAATGGATCGAAATAACGCGTGTATATATATATATATATATATTATCATATATTATCATTCTTACTACTATGATTACGCGCTGACACAATCGTTTGCCCAAGAATCCAATGGCCACAAAATGCACATATATCTTAAGATAACTATCAATACACGTTGGTTCGCATCACATGAGCATATATGTTGCGATATTGATCATGCCATACGGATTAAACTATTGATGCATGGAAATTGTACCACGATTGGATACATAAAATACCATGTGGGGTCTCTGTTCTGTTTTAACAACCAACTATATAGTTATATAATCATGCTGGTTCAATGTTCATCCATATCTGAAGTTCATGGCAACATTGACACTTCGCCGTGCCGCAGTAACATACAGTCGCGGCCCAAAGGGAATGAAGGCTTGGCAGCTCTTGTTTGCTACAACAATTTACCTGTATGATTATAAGGTTACCATCTTCCCCATGACCCCTGAAAGATACATTTCATTACCATTTAGGTTGGGGGGTTGGGGTTATTCTACTTGTCATCATGATGATGATGATGATGATGATGATGATGCTGATGATGATGCTGATGATGATCATGATGATCATGATCATGATCATGATGACGATGATGATCCTTCCGGTCTGGGCAAACAATGGCGTTTGACAGTATTATTAGTATTACTATCATTATTGTTAGAAAATATTATACATATATATATATACACATATTTCGTGTATATATTATATATACATATTATAATATATATATATTATACATTAAATATATCATACATTAATATTATACATTAAAGTGTATTAATACATTGATACACATAAAATCAACCATTTTTACACAGCAAGAGAGCCCAGGAGCCCCTCGGCCACAACGTCCACAGCAGTGTCAAAGCTCTGTTCCCAGCTGAAGCCGATTAAAATGCCAAGGCCTCACGGCGGGGTTCAACGAAATATGGTAAGCTAATCCATGGGAATATCATCGGTAGATTTTAACAGAAATCCCCATTACTTCCCAAGCACAGTGCTGATGAATCAAACATATAAATATGGAGATGTAATGGGAGTTTTATTGGGATCTCAATGTAATGGGAATCGGGCAATGGGGATACAATGGGCATATTGACATAGAGAACAAACAATGGGGCTGTCTTAGACTGGGAACACATGGATCAATGATGAGAAGCAGGGATTCAGGAATCGGCCTAAGAACCCTGCATTCAGTTCCTAGTATGGGGCTTATAGCATTAATAATGCATTAATATAATCATATATGTACATGTATATCTATCATATTCTATAATATATCTTTATATATATATGTACGATAACAGGGTTGTAAATGTGATCTGCCACCAGCTGGGATGTACAAAAACTATCAAAACTCATAACAACATATAACAACCTGAAGTAGTAGATCCATCAAATTCAATTTTCATATATTTCCTATTTCAGATGGCCCAATTCGATATGATACCTTTTCCAGGATGGAGTTAAAGTTCACTGAGCCAATGGCTGCTTTGGGTGGTGGCACCGCGGTTGCGTCTTTGATATTCAGAGCAACAAATCCAGACAAATGACAATTCATATTATATATCATATCTAATATATATTGACACAAGCCTAATAGCTGTAACAGCGAGCACGATCTAGAGCACAATTTTTGGCACGAAGGAGAGCACAAAAAAGCACGATCTAAATCTAGAGCACGATTTTTGGCACGAGGGAAAGCACCAAAAAGCACGATTTGTGGCACGAAGGAGAGCACCAAAAAGCACGATTTGTGGCACGAAGGAGAGCACCAAAAAGCACGATCTAGAGCACGGTTTTTGGCACTAGGGAGAGCACCAAAAAGCACGATTTGTGGCACGAAGGAGACGATCTAGAGCACGGTTTTTGGCACGAGGGAGAGCACCAAAAAGCACGATTTTGTGCACGAGGGAGAGCACCAAAAAGCACGATTTTGTGCACGAGGGAGAGCACCAAAAAGCACGATCTAGAGCACAATTTTTTGCACGAGGGAGAGCACCGAAAAGCACGATTTTGTGCACGAGGGAAAACACTCAAAACAACGTTCGCCCAAAATATAAATCCTTTTCGTTGACTGTTACAGCTATTAGGACGGACTCAAAATATATATATATATATATATATTATTATATACACGTATACACATAAACCCTTCAACATGTTTGTCAAATCCTTGGAGTTTTGCCACCGCAGACTTCCAAATCTTCAAAGGATTTCCAGGCTCTGACTTCCAAAGACACTGAGGTCATGTTGCACTTCTTACTCTGAGATGTTCTGACAAACATGCTAAAACACTTTCACAACCCAACATCAAGGTTTTAGAAAACAATACATATATGATAGATGGATACTTGACCTCAACATATTGGGGGCAAACAGTCTTGACACCTGCGTAACGTTTCCGGTCTTAGACAAATGAACACATCGCTGGTGAAACGGAAGTTTATGATATTGGGCTTACCAGGTTAGTGGTTGTAATGTGGTTATATAGCAACCCCCAACAAAAACAAGAGAAAAAAGATGGAAAGCAACAAAAACCTACAAAAAACATTATAAAAAAATGAAAATTCATCTAGAGTAAATCCTACTAAAATTAGTGGAGAATAACTCTCAGTCCATCTTTTTGGTTACCACAACCCAACGGTCGCCTGTGATGATCTTCTCTGTGGCCCCTTCCGCAATCTCCGCGTCCTCGCCGAAGAGGTGGTTGTCCTCTACCTGGAACGATACCCCAACGATGTGATTTCTGAGTGGGAGATATCAAATAGTTGCAAGTATATATATATATAAAGAGGATTTAAAAAGGCTAGGACACTTACCAATATTGACCAAGCGTTCACGAACATTTAAGCAAATGTATATGGTCTTTTTGAAGCGCATGATTGGCGACATCAAGCATCAAAACGGGTATGAAGTCATCTTGAACTTCACGTTTTGGTCCCTCAGAATCGCTTGACTTATGCTGTTTATCAAGGGTTTACTAAATGGAATGAAAACTTCTTCAGCATGTTATCTTTAGAATTTTAGAAGTGTTTGTTCAAAGTCGCGTC
This sequence comes from Cladocopium goreaui, assembly GCA_947184155.2. Taxonomy (NCBI): domain Eukaryota; class Dinophyceae; order Suessiales; family Symbiodiniaceae; genus Cladocopium; species Cladocopium goreaui. Next base: position 17,163 of record CAMXCT020005111.1, on the reverse strand, counting down.
CAGTCCAACGTATTTGCGCTTCACAGGGTCATCCAAATCATGGTGCATCTTGAATTTGAGAGTGTCTGGAGATCAATTTCAGAGGGAGTGGCGTAGGAACTGTTGTAAGGCCACAGATGCCACAGCAAGAAAGAGGCTTTCTGCACTTTCCCCACAATGATGGCCATCATCTATGGCGACAGATGTGGGCCATTGTCACTGTAAATCATCCAGAAGTCTATATCCACATCGTTCAATGCTTATGAATGCCCATGTTGCGCATGTCTTGGGGAAAAAAACACAGTTGTCTCTGTACAACATCATGTCACTATGTATCAGAAACTTCAACTGACATCAGCAGGCCTTGTCCAAGACAAAAATGAACAAGAAAGACACAGCAGACAGGAAGAGGGCAATGGCCACCATCAGCAATGCATTCCTCGACAGCGATGCAAGCATCTAGCAGTGGGCACCAAGATGAATATGTATAGGCCCTGCATGTTATCTGACAACAAAAAATATATCAACTATGCATATACAATCATATATGTGTATATGTATGGTGATATGTATACTTCGTCAAATTGTTTTATAAATCTACACAAATAACATGAACATACACAGTACCAATGTTTATAATGCTTATCGTTATCATTACATACACATGGAGGTTTATGGAGGTTTCCTAAAATAGGGCTGCAGTGAAACCACTGTTTCTGACACCACTGCAAGAACGTTCCTGGATTGGTACGCTGGAGTTGTGGCCAGGTGTGTCTTGATTCCAGTGTGGTAAATGTATTAAGATGTATTAAGTGTATGTTATTGATTTTATTCCAGTGTGGTTACAACAATGGTATTAATGTGTATTTATTTGCCTTTCCTAGGGGCACGAAAATACAGTTCTTTCTCGACAGAAGGACTGACAAAAGGACCGACAGAAGGACTGGCAGAAGGACTCTACACTATAGCATTTCCACCCCGATGACAAGCCGGCAAATAAAACCCCTGGCATGGTGGTATCTGGGGTCGCTGCCCAGGTTTCACGCCCCTAAGTCGGAAAAAAACTGTTCGAGACCTGAAAGTTTTGTTCCTTCCTCATGGCTCTTTGGAGACCTGTTACTAAATTCAGAAACTACTAGAATTTGTACCCCTTAAGAACTAATCCCTTAAGAACTTGAGGGTACCCTCGTTCACAATCCCCATATTTTTTCGCCTATAGCACTGTAGATGGAAAAATCATCTAATCGGTTCAATAATCCAACGGTTTCCGCTGTACCCCACAACAATCCATTGAAAAATAGGATTTTCTATAGACATTTATAAACCATCCATGTTGGGGTACCCCCATTTGGCAGTGGGTCAAAACCTTGTACCCCTGGTGAACATAAAAATAGCTGGTAAATGGATGTTCATCCCTCTAAAAATGGTATTAATAGGTATTGATTCATAGCCCATTTAGAGAACCCTCCATATTCCAGTGATCATCGTTCCAAATGCTCCCAGGAAAAAAACGTGACGCTCCCAGGCGCTCGTGCGTGAAGTGTGTGGCAGAGATACGCCAGCGCACGCCGTAGAAGAGGCACCAAGAGAGGCCGAAGGTCAAATAATTGTTCAAGATCTCGATGACCCTGGGAATATCTAACAAATCAGCTGATCAGTTGCTGGTTGAAGAACTAACATTGCTATTTTGGAAAATCACTATTGAACAAATAGCTAAATATCAACTACAAATGGGCCATTTTCTCTAGCTATTAGGTCTTAGTTTATCAGAGGGTATCTGGCTGGGGATATCAATCAGATCACTGGGGATAGGGGAACATGGTCCATGGTTGAACCTGGGGATATCTATCAGATCAGATCACTTTGCTGGGGATGTCTTGGCCAAAATCACTGGAGATATCTGATCATCTGATCTGTCTGCTGGTTGGGATCATCCTCTCTCTGACAAGATGTCTGAAACCACAAAGTACAATATCTCTGTATCTCTGCTTACCATCTGGTTATTTAACATAGCCATGGAAAATGTCCCATTTATGATGGTTTACCTATTAAAAATGGTGATTTTCCATGGCTATGTTAGTCATAACCAGATGGTACTAAATTTATGTTTATTCGATTCAGAGGATCGATGCCTCGTTTTTCTTTGCTATATATATATACATATTAGTATACGCGGATTGATCTGTATACACCTGCCGGTCTGTCCATGAAAAAACAAAAAATGGTTCTATCAATCTGATCATTATGTCTACTGTCTACTTATACATCTATGGGTACCAGTAGTACCGCACAAGGCGGTGGCGGAAGTTTCAAAAATAGGAAACCTATAGGAGAGATTGGCTGTTGTGAATCAGGGATGGCAGAGCGAATCCACTGATGCACCGAAAGGTGCTTGAGGTCTCCTCTCTTTCCCTCTCTTTCTCTGACTATCTACTTACCTACCAGCCTATCTTCTATGTATCTATCTATCTATCGATCTATCTATCTCTCTCTTTCTCTCTTTCTCTCTTTCATCTCATTACCTATCTACCTATCTACCTATCTACCTATCTACCTATCTACCTATCTACCTATCTACCTATCTACCTATCTACCTATCTATCTATCTACCTATGTACCTATCTACCTATCTACCTATCTATCTATCTATCTATCTCTCTCTCTCTCTCTCTCTCTTTCATCTGTCTATCTGTCTAGCTGTCTACCTGTTTGTCTATCTCTCTGTCTATCTGTCTACCTGTCTATCTGTGGTGCAGCGTCATTCAGTGTAATGTAGTGTAGTGTAATGTAGTGTAGTGTAGTGGAGTGTCGTGGAATGTAGTGTAGTGTAGTGTAATGTAGTGTAGTGTAATTTCGCGTAGTGGAGCGTAGTGGAGTGTAGTTGTGTAGTCGTAGTTGTAGTTGTAGCGTAGTGTAATTTAGTGTAGTGGAATGTAGTGGAGTGTATTGTAGTGGAGTGTAGTTGTAGTTGTAGTTGTAGTGTAATGTAGTGTAGTGTAGTGTAATTTAGTGTAGTGGAGTGTAGTGCAGTGTATTGTAGTGGAGTGTAGTTGTGTAGTTGTAGTTGTAGTTGTAGTTGTAGCTGTAGTGTGGTGGAGTGTAGTGTAATGTAGTGAAGTGTAGTGGAAGGTAGTGCAGTGTAGTGTAATGTAGTGTAGTGTAGTGGAGCGTATTGTAGTGTAATGTAGTGTAGTGTAATTTAGTGTAGTGGAGTGTAGTTGTGTAGTTGTAGTTGTAGTGTTGTGTAATGTAGTGTAGTGTAGTGGAGCGTAGTGTAGTGGAGTGTAGTGTAATGTAGTGTAGTCCAAAAGTGGTCCGAACCCCTGGTGCTTTTAACATTTTGACTTGGAAATGTGCTTCGCGCCACAACGGCGTGCACTTTTTCGACATCCGAACCTCCAAAATTGGCGCGAACATGTGGTGTTTTGTACATTTTGACTTGGAAATGTGCTTTGCGCCACAACGGCGTGCACTTTTTCGACATCTCAACTTCCAAAAGTGGTCCGAGAATGGTGTGTTTTGTACATTTTGACTTGGAAATGTGCTTCGCGCCACAACGGCGTGCACTTTTTCGACATCTCAACTTCCAAAAGTGGTCCGAACCTGGTGTGTTTTGTACATTTTGACTTGGAAATGTGCTTCGCGCCACAACGGCGTGCAACTTTTCATCTCTCATCTCCCCAGATGTCTCCGCACCCGCCGCTTTAGCGAGCCTACTTTTCAACCCTCCGGAGCCACAAAACCACGAAAAAACACAGTGTTTCGCGACTTTCCTACCTTTTCGCGCACCTGCATCTTCTTTCTTCTGATCTTTTCTCTTCTGACTCTTCTCCCTGCTGACTGCTTTTTCATCTCTCCACATTGTCGGAAGTTTGACTTCCAAACTTCCTTCGATTAGTATCACAATACATTAATGTATATAACTCAAAATATAATATATAATATACCGTTTTGAATCATAGTTCTCTGGGAATATCAAACAACGCTCCAGATCGATCTTGGTAGCGACCGCTGGACTACCGAGGAATACCCATCCTTGGGAAGTTGGAAGGCGTCGCCATGGAAAACCTATCCCCTACTATAGGCCCTAGGTAGTTTTTACAGGGTTTACTGGCCGAGTTCAGTCTGAAGTATGGAATTGTAAACTCAAAAGAAAACATACCATCTGATCCATCTGGTTATTTTACATAGCCATGGAAAATCCATCATAAATTGAGGTTTTAATGGGAAAATCATCTATAAATGGGCCATTGTTCATGGCTATGTTAAATAACCAAAGGGTATCATCTCTGTTCAAGCGTTCATCAGATTTCATGACTATATACTTTGAACAGTTGGTGGATGGCCCAACACCCTCACAAACTAATGGTTACATATCCATATTACCAATCCTAGAAACTCCAATCAGAGCAGTGTTCAACGTCCAGTCAGTTGATGATTGCACGGGGTTTTAACTATCCAGTATACTGGGAATGATCACGATCCATGAAATGGTAACTCCATTCTCAACAAACCAGTACAATGCAATGAGATTGCGGCTTTTGAGCCCTGCAGACCAAGCTGTCAAGGGATATTCCCAGAGGGTTGACGATTCGTGATTTGCGAAGTTAAGCAGGGGCACTATCCCATGAACGTTTCCAGTAATCGAGATCATTCGCGTACAAGTATGGTACATGCATGTATCAAATCTTTACCTCCATGTACCTTCATCAAAACCAAGAAAACATCAGACAAACCGTTTGGTATTGCAACCACAATTCAAAACAGTACGTATACAAGTGAGATTCCCTTTAAACATCTTTAAACAGAGGTAAAGTTATGTAATTTTTCTAAACTTGCTAACCCTTCTGTTTTCATCCCTGGTGTAGGATTCGGATCCCCGGGCCTCTCCAGGCGTTCGGGCGTTTCCACGATCCTCTCAGAGTTCAGGACCTAGAAACCGAAACATGGGAATCAACAGGGCATTCAACAGGAAACCATAGGGTTAACAGTGGTTGATAGTAATTAATAGTGGTTAACAGTGGTTGGAAACCATAAACGACTGAAGACATTTATAAACCTCGTGTTTGTGAAGTACCTGTAAATGGGGATATATGTTTATTATATAGTCATTAACCAGCTGAACATGTGTATATGTAAATGATCAAGCAGCTATGTACTAGTAAAAATGATTAAGCAACATAATATTGGGATGTTTAGTTCATGGTTCATAACCCTGTAAACCCCATGATCACGGGTATACTGTAGGGATGTAAAGCAACAACAAACAGCCAGGAATTTCCAACAGAAATGCCCCGGAAATTCAACCAAAGATGGTGGTTCAGAAACAGACGAAGGATATATGGTTTAATCATCAACCACATTTGGGACGTAACCATCAACAAACATTGTTTTTTTCGGCAAAATTGGCGAGGAAAAACCCGTTGGAATATGTTGGAATCATCAATCAGGCAGAATGAAGCATAACACCTGGGGATTTCACTGTTACAGTAATTAAACTGTCAAGCCGCCAGGAAAAATCAGGAACCAACCGCCACTTTTTTGGGACCTTGGGACCGGATCGTCCCAAGATGCCTCAAAAACCTCAAGAGATCTCCTGGAAACATCTGAGTATCATAGAATGTGTGTATGGGATGTGCATCCCATTTGGCCCAACCATGTTAACCCAATGATATTTGAAATATCGCTAAAGAAGGGTAATTAACTAATCAACCACATACGAACTGGGATGAGCGGGATCCATTTTCCCTTCAGTCAGCTGACTTATGGAAAACCCATGGTTTCCCCACGAATCTTTATAATCTAAGAATGGTGGGTTTCCCATGTCTACATGAATTTTCGGTAGTAACTTGGAATTACAACCTTTGTACACTCCGAGATTTCCCCGTTCCCAGTTGTGAACCAAAAAGTGTTCTCCTTAAGCAACATCCAGTTGTACCTACTTAGGTTTGTCTGTAAATGTTGGGAAAACACCAAAATCTCATGGTCCAGAACATATCTTTTTCCCATTAAAGTTGCCGTATTTTTGGGCACCCCGATTTATCCACCATTTTTGCACAAAGCTGGACATGATTTCTTCAGATTTAGCCCCACACTGGTAACAAATCTAGGTTTGTCTGAAAATGTAGGGGAAAAAGGGAACATCTTGATCTGGTTGGTGGTTTCAACCCCTCTGAAAGATATTAGTCAGTTCGTATCATTATTCCCAATATATGGAAAAATAAAAAATGTTCCAAACCACCAACCAGTGATGGTCAATCACCATTTGCCCCATTCTTTCAATGGCCTTTTCACTTCTGGGTCACCCTCAAAGTGAAGACACCATCTCCGCCAAGCTTCCGCCATGGACAACAAGAAGAAAATGAAGCCACAACCCATCAGCAAATGACCTGACCATGTGGAACTGGATGAAACGGTATGTTCACATGATGCAAATATGATCATATATGTGTATAAATGTATAAATAAATATATATAAATATATAATTAATCTATAGGGAGTTCTATCTGGATGGGTAAAGAGCTGGGTAAGACAATTGATGATCATCATTGTCACTATCATACATATTATGATACAGAACCTGCAACTTCATTCAGGGTTGCATGAGTCTCAAACAGCAAACATGGGAACGTCTGATCAACAATGATAGGAATAAATCATCGACAAAACTGGTAAAACTACAAGACATGGCGACAATGGCGATATCAAACAATGTAACCAAGACAATTCAACAACCATTTAAGTTGTTGGGACTGCTGAACGCAACAACCTTCGGCTGCACAACCTACGCTGATCCCATTGGTTTCGAATCGCAATGCTGATCCCATCCCCCCAACATGAAAAATATCCCCCATAATATGGGCACCCAAAATGAACGCCACTTAATACTAAAGCAGGGTGTCCAACTTGGGTGGTTATTTTTCGTGTGAACGAGAGACGAAATTTTAGCCAAGTCAAGGCAATAGTGACCACATTCGAGTCGCTGTGGAAGAACTACAGAATTCAAGGCTACAGTATCATTTTTCTACAAATAAAACACATCAACAAGAAACCTGCACTGATATGGATGAATATGGCACATTCATATATACATGTATGAATACACATCAACCATATACTTAGCATCTGCATATACGCATCACTACTTGATATACTACAGCTCTACAGCAAACAACGTTGCCTTATCAAGCCAAGGGACATTGATGCGGCGTGTGACTGATGGCTGCCCCCCAGGGTTCGAGACCTGCTCACTGGGCACAATGCCAGATGGCCCCAATTCTACTACGGTGATACCCTCTGGTGAACTAACATAGCAATGGAAAGATCCACCCATTTTTAATGGGAAAATCCACTATAAATAGTCATTTTCCATTGCTATGTTAGTTCACCAGAGGGTATGTTTAAAGAACCTCTTGTCTGCTCTTGTTGGTTCATATCATCCCCGAGTGGTTTATTCGGCTTGGTAACCTGAAATATGCGTGTCAATTGCAATCTTGGGTACAAACGATTTTTGCAACATTTAAAAATACTACCCTGGTCTGATCAACAAAAGAACAAATAAGAAAACAGGCTTGGGTTTGTGTGAAAATACTCTCAAACCTCATGTGATCATGCTCAATCATCATAGTGCCCATATATATATATGTATATATACATATATATATATATATGGCACTATCTATCTTTTTACATACAGTGTGTATGTATATATATATATACATACATACATACATACATGCATACATACATGCATACATACATGCATACATACATACATACATACATACATGTCTAAATATATATATATATATGTATATATATTGGGGGGTTCCATAAATGTGGGTACCCCCAATGGATGGTTTATAATGGGAAAACCTACTAAACTGGATGATTTGGGGGTACCTCTATTTCAGGAAACCTTCATATATATATATATATATATTATACACATAAAGTATATACATATACATATATACTGGTTGAAGCCAAGCTGTTGCTGCGATCTGTTTTCACAGGACCATCTCAATCATAACTATTCACTATTCACTATTCCATAGTTTCTCATTCCTGTGTTCCCCTAAAAAGGGCCATGTTTTTTTTGACCCACAGGAAACCTCCAGGGGCCCGGTGTGCACCTTCCTGGTTAGGCAGTATTCCGCTGATGGCAAACCGCATGGCCTGCACGGTCAAGAAGGACATGGACAAACCTCACGGCGCGACGGCGGCGCCGATGGATTGAACTGGTATCATTTATATACGCGGCCTGGTTTAATGGGATATTATAGTGGTTCAATGGGATTTTATAGTGATTTAATGGGATTTTATAGTGATTCAATGGGATATTAATGGGATATACCCTCTGGTTTTGACTAACGTAGCCATGGCATAGATGGCCCTAATCGAAATAGATGGTTTACCGAACTTAAAAATGGTGATTTTCCATGGCTATGTTAAATAACCATACGGTGCATATATATATACAGATGTAAATATGCCATATGAATGGGAGGTACTAGGATATATATATATAAGCAACATTACTCAACTTAGTAAATGAGATATGGGAGAGTTCGTCCATCAAAAGTTGAGAGAATGGGATACTCATCTATAAACGGTGGCATTATATCATATTTAATCCGGAAACAATGTGATATATCGATATAACATCAAAGCCTGAGTTGGGCGGTGCCCTAGTTCGGAATGGCCAAGTTGGTTTATATCTAGATTGACTATAAGGGGCTATGGTTCTCATGACTACAGTTAGATGGGGTTGCAAACCAACTTATAAGTAGAGGGCACCACCTTGTGAAGCAAGGGGAAATAATTAAGCGAAATCATGGCGGATATGTTTTTCGCATCCTGTATAAATGTGGTCAAATCATGGTCCAAATTGCAATATGTCAATATATATATATGTCAATAAATTTAAATCAATATGTTTGATGTCCCCAACCAGTCAATAGAGGAAAAACGTGGACAAACAGTCTCAAACTGGGATGGATTATAACACTTCTTTGTTGAAAACAATCAGAACTGCTTGCAACTTGGTTTACCACAATGATTATGGTAATATCATAGGTGAGTTTTTAGCACCAGTATACATCGCTGGGAAGCCATCGATGGGTGTACTTTAGTCCGTTGATGGCTATACCCCCGCAGTATATCCATGAGTTACACTTGAGTATTCTATGGGTATGGCACATATCCGAAGTTTAGAAAGTTAGTACCGTGTGCCCTCTGGTAGTTTAACAGTTTGCTATTGAAAATGGCCCATAGAAATAGTTGATTTATCTATTAAGGATGGTGATTTTCCATAGCAAACTGTTAGCTTACCAGAAGATAATCAGACACAGATTACTTGGCAAAACTCCGGCACCATGGATAGTCATCTTGAAAGGCCTCACGTTCGGGCTGTGGTGATGTGATTTATTCCTACGTAATACACATACAGGGCAAAAACAATCGAAATACTTGCACATATCTGCTGCACGAACTGCCTAAATCTATGTATATATACATATTCATATGCATATGTGTAAATGTCCGAATATACTGTGTATATATATATATACACATATACACATATAATTACATATATGTTGCTATGGTATGCTGGGCTATGCACTGCTAGGCCAGGCCAGGTATATTATCTGTCTATCCATCCATCCATCCCTCCATCTATCCACCTAGCTATCTATCTGTCTGTACATCTATCTACCTATCCATCCATCCATCCATCTAACTATTTACCCATATATCCATCTACCTATCTACCTAGCTACCTAGCTACCTAGCCACCTTGCTACCTAGCTACCTACCCATCTATCTATCCATATATCTATCTAACGATCTATTGATCTATCGATCGATCTATCTGTCGATCCATCGATCTATCGTTCGATCGATTTATTGATCTATCAATCTATCGATTTATCAATCTATCGATCTGTCGATCTATAGATCTATCGATTTATCGATTTATCGATCAATCTATCTAGCTATATTTCTTTCTATAGTTCTATCTATCTATCAAATCAAATCAAATCTAACCTAATCAAATCTAATCTAATCTAATCTATCTGTCTATCTATGTACATCCAAATATCAGAATATATATATATCATTATATATATAGATATCATTATATATATATATATCATTCTATCTATAATTAGATATGTGTATATATATATATATCATTATCTATCATTATCTATCTATCATTATCTATCTATCATTATCTACCTATCATTATTAATCATCAATATATGGATCTATCGCTATATTGATTGATCATTGTATATATATATATATCAATATATCTATATATCATTGTATATATACATATGTATATATATATTCATATATATATGTATGTATATATATATATCTATGTGTATGTATATATATATGTGTGTATGTATTTGTATATATATATATATATATCATTCTATCTATCATTCTATCTATCATTCTATCTATCTATCTATCTATCTTTCTATCTATCTACTGTATCGATTCATCGCTCTATTTATTCATCTCGATCTATCCATCTCCATCTATCCATTCATCGACGGATCCTTCATCAATAGATCAATCAATCAATCAATCCATCCATCCATCCATCTATTTCTCTCTCTCTCTCTCTAGGTATAAATATGGGCAAATACGTAGGTATATGTAGGTATATGTAGGTATATGTAGGTATATGTAGGTATATGTAGGTATATGTAGGTATATGTAGGTATATGTAGGTATATGTAGGTATATGTAGGTGCATTAGTAGGCATGTGGGTTTGTAGGTAGGTTTGTAGGTAGGTAGCTAGGTATGTGTGCATGTATGCCTGTATGTATGCATGTATTGTAGTGAAACGTAGTGTTGCGTTGTGTTGTGTTGTGCTGTGGAGTGTTATGTATGTATGCATGCATGCATTAAGGATGTATGTATGTATACATACATTGAACATACATGTTTCATGTAAATCACGCAATATTACGTATAGTCTCTGAATGACATAGCTAAAGTCATCTACTTCGACTAACTGCCGTAAATCGCGCCTGCCACATCATTCTCGGCCTCCTCAGTTTCTTCATCCCACTTTTCTTCATACTCATCCTCCAGGAATTGATGCAGCTATTCACCAGCCGTGAATGGAGCTGTTTTGATCGTGGGATTGATAATGGGCTGTAACTCATGAGAAAGATATGGTAAAGACATGTAAAATTTAAAAACTACCGTCTTGTAGGTGTAAGAAGCTCAAACTTTTGGGACATAGGCAGTTTTTTGACACATGGTTGCTATGGTTGGAACAACAAAAAGGCACTCGTTTTCATAGTGGCACACAATCTTGGAGGACTGGGACAGCCAAACTTGTCTCTTTTTGAATGATCATGACCGTAGTCAACTTCAACACCTACTGCGTGCCACATGTGGGTGTTTCTTGGCCGGGGGGCCCTAGTAGAAATAGTGCTCTCTTTTCATTTGCAAATCTCACAAGTTCTGATTCCACAAGCTTAGGGCATGATGCCAATCTTTGACTACCAGAGGAAGTGGACTGAGTGGCTCACAGATAGTACAGTACTGACCCCTGACCTAACATGGAAACAATGCAAGTGTAGAGTCAATTTCCTCAGGCGACAATAATCCATGTATATGTATATAATGACAACAAATCAACATGTAGAATTTAGATGGGTTTCTCTAACAATGCGGTACTCCCCTCAATCCCCTAGCATTCCATCAGGTTCCCACTAAAATGGCAAGTTGGGAGTAAGTATACCAGTATATCCCATTAAACAAATCCAAATGTAGATACACATCAGATACCCATGAATTGAGCCCTTTGAGCCTGCAAATACAGGATCAAAAAATGAAGAGAATATTGAAACCTTTCGGAATATGTCCTAGTTATGTAAATACATATCATAATCCTTCAATACAAGGTTATGTTTGTATGTCTTTGTTGTGTTGCATTGATACATATTTATGTAGTAGATGCTTGCATCGAGTAAAACAAACCTCCTGAGCCTCCCAGTTCTCGGTCGTCCACCCAGTCCTTTTCTCCGTCATCCATGTGCGCGATGCGCTCGCGAATGATATCGAAGATGTGATAGATCAAGAGAAGTCCCACGGAACCCATGGGCACCACCTGAACACATGCTTGGTATAGTGTACTTTTGATTAAGAAAGGATTAAACCCAAAAGATTGTGGAAAATCCAATTATGACCATACGCAATGTGGCCCGAAATGGGTATGGTGGTATAAACCATCCCCAAATAGTATAGGTCTATTGACTATTGTTGGGCCTACCACACTATATCTATACATATCTATACTATCATTATATTATGATGGATCTGAACCACCTCATACATCATTTTTTCGTTCACATACAACAAAGCCTTTTCAGTAATTGACCCTGCGGCGAGTTGTAGCAGCGCCCACCCCCTTCTCTCCCCAAAGCCAATGGCTTCAGGCGGGGGTCCGGTATTGGTCCGGTAGTGCCGGTAATGGTGTGTGTGTGTGTACATAGATGTATATCTGCATATGTGTATATATATATATATACACACATACACAAAATATATACATATCATATACATATATATATGATTAGGCTAGTTGTAATTATATTTTTGGGTAGATCCAAACCATACATATATAATCATATATATATACATATGTATATTTGTATATGTATACATACATAATTAGATAGGTATAGTTTGGGTACATCGAACTATATATCCCACGGTGTTTAGAATTGGCTATGATCTTGTCGGTTTTAACATGTATATAACTGTATATACATGTACACTCTTTTGTCTTTGTTGGTGAATAAAAGACATCTTTGGAGGTGTCCTAAGTCATGGGGGTACTGGTATCCGAATGGAACCCAGTTGCTGGCTGCTTTCCTATCCTTCATCGGTCTCTCTCGGCCGCCCCCGTCACCAAGTTGCGAGCAAGACATGGAGAGGCGACGAATTGAAGAATTTCCTTCGAGGTCGGCGGGAAGGTGAGCCTGAGAAACCTTTTGAAACCCAACAAATAATTAATGGTTATATCAAAAGAATAATGGGATTTAATGGCTTAACACTGATGATATCTGATGATTGATGGCTAATACTAAGACTAATTCTAGTAAAGAATCTTGATTATGGATGTGGTAAACCCGATGACATAATAAACAGCTACCATGACTGGGGATGGTTTAAACAACCCATCAAAATGGTGAATGACTTGGGGATGGTAAACATGGCATCATGGCAGCCAAGGATTATCATATTATATGGAAATTGATCAATTTGATGACCCCCCTCAATTGCAATGTCACTTCCCTGGAACAGAAATCCACATGTTCAGGGACCTGGTCATATGGGTGAGTCTGAAACTGGGGTACACTCCCAGTTATGGTTATTTTAAGAGGGAAAATGATGATTCAACCATGGGTGTAGGGATATGTTTTGAGACTCTATATTGCCAGAGGGTATGATTCCAAAAACTTCACCAAGAATTGGCCCGTTCTGAAGAGATTCTGAGCCAGGCAAAACAGCACCAAATTTCGTCCACAGTTCCTGGATCCTGGGAAGGTGATAAGCACAGTACTGTTGGCCTGTAATGACAAGTCAGGATTAATAAAACCCCCGGATTAGCGAAGCCCCTTCCCTCCGAAAATTTTGGGGGAATACTAAAGTCCTCTACGTGCTGATTTCCCCCCCTAATTAGCGAAGCCCCTCTGGGATCCCTATTTTTTTGGTGGAACTAATTTGCTATTACTCCCTTTTTCTTTTTAATTCGGGTTACAATTTCCAGGGTTACTTCCTATTTTGGTTTACCATAGGTATTATTATCTTTTCTCATTGGAATCTGATGGTTTACCATTCATTTTCGAATCTTCCCTCATAGGAATTTGATGGCTTCTACGTGGTTTCCTCATCTTCCCTCATAGGAATTTGATGGTTTACCATACGTTTTCTGATCTTTTCTCACAGGAATCTCATGGTTTACCATTCATTTTCGAATCTTCCCTCATAGGAATTTGATGGTTTCTACGTGGTTTCCTCATCTTCCCTCATAGGAATTTGATGGTTTACCATAGGTTTTCTAATCTTTTCTCATCGGAATCTCATGGTTTACCATTCATTTTCGAATCTTCCCTCGTAGGAATCTGATGGTTTACCATAGGTTTGCATAGCTTTTCTCATAGGAATCTGATCTTTCCTCATCCACCTCGAAAGTATGCTCTTGCAACGCGGCACATTTTTTACTACTGCTACTACTACTACTACTACTACTACTACTACTCCTGCTGCTGCTGCTGCTGCTACTGCTGCTACTACTGCTACTACTACTACTACTACTACTGCTACTCTACTGCTACTGCTGCTACTGCTACTACGGCTACTACTACTACTACTACGACGACGACGACGTAATTTGATATGCACATATACAAGTGGATCCGGATAAGCCACAACCAAAATTAAGAGGGCATCTTGAAGGCACCCTCTATCAATGCAAGGGCTGTGCTTTCAGGGGGTCGAAGCCGCACTATTGCCAAACACGCTGGTTTCAGAGGTTTTTTGTGGGTTGGCTCATCATGTTGGGAAGAGGTGGCTCTCTTTCATTGCAAGAGCTGTGCTTTCAGTAGGTCGAAGCCGCACTATTGCCAAACACACTGGTTTCAGGGTTTTTTTTTGTGGGTTGGCTCATCATGTTGGGAAGAGATGACTCTCTTTCATTGCGAGAGCTGTGCTTTCATTAGGTCGAAGCCGCACTATTGCCAAACACACTGGTTTCAGAGGTTTTTTGTGGGTTGGCTCATCATGTTGGGAAGAGGTGACTCTCTTTAATTGCAAGAGCTGTGCTTTCATTGGGTCGAAGCCGCGCTATTGCCAAACACACTGGTTTCAGAAGTTTTTTGTGGGTTGGCTCATCATGCTGGGAAGAGGTGGCTCTCTTTCATTGCAAGAGCTGTGCTTTCAGTAGGTCGAAGCCGCGCTATGGCCAAACACCGTGGTTTCAGAAGTTTTTTGGCTCAGGATGATGGGAAAAGGTGGCTTTTTATCGTTGCAAGAGCCTTTCGTGAGCTGGAGGCCATTACCAAAGGGTTGGGGAGGGTTATTTGGGGGGTGTTGTTTGGGGGTTTGGCTGCGGGTTTGGTTGGGGGGTTAGGGGGTGTTGCGCATTGTGTTTTTGATTCCGGCAAACCCCTTCCAGGCCCAGTCAGTGGTTCTATACAGCCTTTTTTTGCCATTTAGGGCAAGCCCCCGTGGCATAGTGGTGTAGAATAGGCTTTGGGCCCCTTGACCCGGGTTCGATTCCCGGAGGGTGCGTCTTGCAGCCAGGGGGTGGCACACAGCTGGCTTGAATGCTTGTGTGTTGTGCTTCTTTCTCTGCCAATGTCTTGCTGTTATGTTAGCTACCTTTGCCTGCTTCTGGACTTTGCCTCTAATTACTTCACGGTGGCTCTCTTTCATTGCAAGAGCTGTGCTTTCATTAGGTCGAAGCCGCGCTAATGCCAAACACACTGGTTTCAGAGGTTTTTTGTGGGTTGGCTCATCACGTTGGGAAGAGGTGACTCTCTTTCATTGCAAGAGCTGCGCTTTCATTAGGTCGAAGCCGCGCTATTGCCAAACACACTGGTTTCAGATGTTTTTTTGTGGGTTGGCTCATCATGTTGGGAAGAGGTGGCTCTCTTTCATTGCAAGAGCTGTGCTTTCAGTAGGTCGAAGCCGCGCTATTGCCAAACACACTGGTTTCAGAGGTTTTTTGTGGGTTGGCTCATCACGTTGGGAAGAGGTGACTCTCTTTCATTGCAAGAGCTGTGCTTTCATTAGGTCGAAGCCGCGCTATTGCCAAACACACTGGTTTCAGAGGTTTCTTGTGGGTTGGCTCATCATGTTGGGAAGAGGTGACTCTCTTTCATTGCAAGAGCTGTGCTTTCAGCAGGTCGAGCCGCACTATTGCCAAACAGACTGGTTTCAGATGTTTTTTGTGAAGTTGCCATCAATTGGGCAATTAATTATTCAACAACTACATCAACATTGCCTGATCTTTCCTCATCCACCTCGCAAGTATAATATACGTTTGCAATGCGGCAGTTTCAAGACGCCAAAACTGGAAAAAAAAACACATCCCCCAAATGATCGATTTCTAATTAAAATCTAATTAAAAAATGCTGTTTTTGGGAGCTCAGAAAGGCTACCCCCCTTGAGCGGTGTCCCCACAAATAAAAGGACGCCCCCCCCCAATTAGTAAACCCCAGCCAGCCGCGATGAGTTTTTTATATGCGTGCTTCAGACTGCAATCAATTAAGCAATGAATTAGTTCAACAACTATATCAACATTGCCTGATCTTTCCTCATCCACCTCGCAAGTATAATATACTTTTGCAATGTGCCAGTTTCAAGACGCCAAAACTGGAAAAAAAAATGCATCCCCCAAATGATCGATTTCTAATTAAAATCTAATTAAAAAATTCTGTTTCTGGGAGCTCAGAAAGGCTACCCCCCTTGAGCGGTGTCCCCCCCACAAATAAAAGGACGCCCCCCCCAATTAGTAAACCCCAGCCAGCCGCGATAAGTTTTTTTGTATGCGTGCTTCAGATTGCAAGCAATTAAGCAATGGATTAGTTCAACAACTACATCAACATTGCCTGATCTTTCCTCATCCACCTCGCAAGTATAATATACGTTCTTGCAATGTGGCAGTTTCAAGACGCCAAAATTGGAAAAAAAAAAACGCATCCCCCAAATGATCGATTTTTAATTAAAATCTAATTAAAAAATGACGTTTTTGGGAGCTCAGAAAGGCTACCCCCCTTGAGCGGTGTCCCCCCACAAATAAAAGGACGCCCCCCCCAATTAGTAAACCCCAGCCAGCCGCGATAAGTTTTTTTGTATGCGTGCTTCAGATTGCAAGCAATTAAGCAATGGATTAGTTCAACAACTACATCAACATTGCCTGATCTTTCCTCATCCACCTCGCAAGTATAATATACGTTCTTGCAATGTGGCAGTTTCAAGACGCCAAAATTGGAAAAAAAAAAACGCATCCCCCAAATGATCGATTTTTAATTAAAATCTAATTAAAAAATGCTGTTTTTGGGAGCTCAGAAAGGCTACCCCCCTTGAGCGGTGTCCCCCCCACAAATAAAAAGACGCCCCCCCCCATTAGTAA
>CAMXCT020005110.1:0-22550 GCA_947184155.2 Cladocopium goreaui | reverse complement strand
GGCATGATGGCCCAAGATTTTGTTCAGCACTCTGAACTTCGATGTACGCGCGTGGGAAACACATAAATTTTCTGAACACCTGAAAGCCATCCACTTTCAGACTCCCACCCATTAGACTCACTTCGATCACTCATGACCATGACCATCATCATCACCATCATCACCATCGTCGCCATGACCATCATCACCATCATCACCATCATCCTCATCATCATCATCATCATCATCATCACCATCACCATCATCACCATCAGCAGCGTCGTTCTATCCATTAGACTCAATTGCCATTACTTACTATCAAAACGTCATTGCGCAGGTGTCATCACTCACCACTAAAACAGATTCCTCGTTTCACTCGTTTCACCGCACATGCAGCCGCGCAGCCAGCCATGCCGCGGGTAGAGGCGCCAAAGGATGAGAAGCCAAAAGAAGAGGGGCACGAGCCAAAGAATGAGGAGCCAAAGAAAGATCTGAAGAAGGGGCACGAGCCAAAGAATGAGGAGCCAAAGAAAGAAGATGCGAAGAAGGGGCGCGAGCCAAAGAATGAGAAGGCAAAGAAAGAAGATGCGAAGAAGGAGCAGGAGCCAAGGAATGACAAAGCAGAGAAGCAAAAGCCAAAGAAGGACCAGAAGCCACAGAATGAAAAAGCGAAAGCAGAGAAACATGAGCCGAAGAAAAAAGCCCATCTGCCGCAGCCGAGGCATCTGAATCTGCAGCTGCAGCCGAAGCATCCGCAGCCGAAGCAGATGCCACAGCAGCCGAAGCAGATGCCACAGCAGCAGCAGCAGGCCCCACCGCCACCCAAAACGCCGCCACCCAAGACTGCGGCAAAGACGCCGCCACCGGCATCTGCCCCACCGCCACTGGCAGCGCCATCTGCCCCACCACCGCCAAGCCAGGCATCCCCGGTCACGCCGCCCAAGCAGCAGTGGTCGTCATGGGGGCGGCAAGACTGGAAAGAATGGAAGTCGTGGAAAGATTGGAAATGGGAAGAAGAAGAAGAGAGGAAAAGGGAAGAAAGAAAGAAATGGGAAGATTGGGAAGAAAAGAAGAAGAAGGAAGCAGCAGCTGCTGCAGAGAGGAAGCAGCAGCTGCTGCAGCAAGAAAGAAGAGCTGCGCAGCAAGCCGCGCAGCAAGCCGCGCAGCAGCAGCAGCAGCAGCAGCAGCAGCAAGCCGCGCAGCAAGCTGCGCAGCAAGCCGCACAGCAGCAGCAGCAGCAGCAGCAAGCTGCGCAGCAAGCGGCGCAGCAAGCGGCGCAGCAAGCGGCGCAGCAGCAGCAGCAGCGGCTGCAGCAAGAGGCGGAGCAAGCCGCGCAGCAAGCCGCGCACCAGCAGAAGCAGATGCAGCAGGCGGCCCAGCAAGCGTCCCAGCAAGCGGCTTGGCAGTCACAAGTAGCCTTGTGGCATGTGCAGCAACAGCTGCAGCAGCAGCAGGACCAACAGCTGCTCCAGCACCAGAAGCAGCAGCAGGAGCAGCAGCTGCAGCAGAAGGAGCAGCCACATGCAGCGGCACACCCAGCGGCAGAGCCAGAAAGCAGCAGCAGACCCAGCGGCAACCGAACTTGGAACCAGTGGAAGCACAAAGCGGAACGGGAGGCCGGGCGGTGGGCTGACGTCAGACAGCAATGCCAGGAACTCAAAGAGGCGCGGAAGGGTTGGGGTTGGCGCCATGGCGATGGTGTCGTGTCGAAGGGGCTTTGTTGTCGCCGTGATGGCGCTTTATTGTCGCCGTGATGGCGCTTTACTGTCACCGTGATGGTGATTGTAAGTCAAGAAACATGCACACATTTTGACCATCTTGCTTTTGCCAGGAGAAGAGGAAATTGAAGGCGCAGCTGCAGGAGGTGCAGGAGGAGAAGCTTTTTATGGAAGAAAAAGCCAAGGAAGCAAGGGTGAAAACTCTAGAGCTCCAGGACAGGCTGAATGAAGCGATGCTGGGCCAGAAGCAGGTCGGGCAGGCGCTGGATGAGGCCATCAAGGAAGGGGTTAAGCGGCAGAAGTTGCTGGAGGAGGAAATGGAGCAGGTCAGAAGGGCGGCTCAGGAAAAAGTGAAGGAAGCCGACCTGGAGGTGGTGCGGGTGAGGACCCTGGCCAAGAAAGAAGCCGAGGAAGTTGCGAAGGAGCTTGAGGGGCAGCTGGAGGACGTGAAAAGGGAGGCCGCATGCAGAGAGAAGCAACTTGAGGACAAGCTGCAGCGGGCAAAGGAAAAGGCAAAGGACGCGACAGAGCGGGAGGAGAAGCTCGAAAGGAAACTCCAGCGAGTAAAAGAGAAGCTGGCCAAGAAGGACAAGGGGCCCCAGGAAGAAAGGGATCCGAAGGATGAGAAGGACAAAGAGTAGAGCAAGAAGAGAAAGAAAGACGATGACCAGAAGGACGCCAAGGAGAAGAGCAGCAGGAGAGAAGATTGATGATGGCTGGCTGAGCGACCCGTGCAGTTAGCCTAATTTGAACTTTGGTTGCGGCAAAATTCCAGGACAAACCAGAATCCTTCCAAGTGAGTAATCATCTCTAAACTTTCAGCCCAACCAAATTTCAGAATCAGGCATGTCAATCTGACATCCTCATGTGCCAAGTGTACATGGCGGGCTGAGAGAGCTCAAGCGTACATGGCTGGCTGTAGCGTGCTGTGCTAATCCCATTTTGTACAGATGGCTTAAATTTGGTTCTTATATTGACTTTCTGTAACTGAGTTTCGCGAGCTGAATCATCTATGAATATGGAATATTAAAGTTCAAATCATAATATACCGCATCAATCCCAACCAAATTTAAGCCTGCAATCCTCCGTGTGCCAACCAGACCAGGCCACGTGAGCCAAAAAAACATGTCCGCATATGTCCGCTATGTCGCCGTGATGGCGAAGTATCTACATTGATTGCTGTCACTTGTTGCAGAGAAACCGCCCTTGGAGCTGAGGTTGGCACGCTTCTTGGGCAGATAGCGCTGGCCTCGGATGGGTCAAAGGCGGCAAACATGTTCGACCTTGGAGTCTTTGGCTAGGCAGCTCAAAACGTATCAGATTTTTTTAAATCAAAACAGTTATCCAATCATCCCTTCACTAGTCAAAAAGCGTTTGCCCAGTTGCTGAGATGACACTATTTCATTCTTAATCACAATTATTCATTGAATCTGCACGGCAATTGCTTTTTCCGCGTTTCGATCATTGCTGAAATCTCAGTATACATTTCCTCAGCTGTACATGGTTTTCAAGCTTTTCTTCAAGCGCATGTTGGAGTTCAAAGCCTGTCCTGCTTGCAACTGGTTCAGCTGGCCATAAAGATCATAGGTACGTTTGTGGGAAATCCGAGCGAAACTCATCCCAACATCTGCTGGGACATTGTGGCTCTTGAGCATGTTTATCATGGAATGCCGCCCTGAATGTGACCGTATCTTCTCAGAGCCACTGACTGGAAATGTGTTCCGTATCTTTTTGATGGCGTGACACACAATGTCTTTCTTGAGATGTGACTTGCCAGAGCGGTCAGGGAATAGGTATTTCTGTCCTGAAGGCCACATCCAGCTGTCTTGGAAGCTCACCTGTCCACGGACTCCACAATTTCTCTTGCGTCTGACAGTTTTTCCTTCCTTTTTCAGCTTCCGGAGTGTTGGTAGAATGGCCCCCATCAGCACTTTGTTCACCTGCGGCAGGGAGTGTAAACGAGATCACACGTTCAGAAATGAATACTACGTTAGCAAGATATAACGAACCCTTTCACAAACCATGATTTGGAAATTTCGATCAAGACTGGGAACACCTGTCCTGTGGTTGGCGTTTCAAAGCCGCAATAGTGACACTGCGTGCGTTCCAATGAAAGTCGCTGGCCTTCAGCTGCAATACTTCACTGATGCAGGCGCAAAGGACATGTGTTAAAGTAATCGCCACCCACAGCCATGTCGGCCCACATTTAAGGATGTGTAGTCTCCACGCCGTCCAAACAGCGCCTGTCAGCACGGCCGCCTGACCAATCTTTGTGGTCCTTTTCGCCCTTTTGTTCTTGCTTTTCCTTTTTGCCATGAGTTTTTCACACTTGGATTGCTTGAGCTTGGCTTGAGCCTGGTCTTCAGATGGGACATGGGAAGTCGCTAAACAGGATGGTGCAAGGACTTCATACACCTGAGTTAGATTCCAGCAGGGTGATTGTCATGGCTCATTTCATTGTTCCAAAAAGCAGGCATTTTGCAAGGAATTCCTGGGACATCGCCTTTCGGGCATTAGGCGACCTGCCTTAGAGTAGGTTCTGAACAATCACACAATACTTTGGGGAGATCAAAAAGGCGATGTCCCATGCTATGAATGAGTAACAACAATGCCCAGCTGAGCACCCCCACCGCCCACCCATCCGAAGAAAGATCATCGCCGTAGGGCCCACCGTAGGGTACCTGACAGCCGCCGCCATCACAGCGACATCCACGCCATCGCAGCGCCAACCCCACCAAACATATTTAGTAGATCACCCCGACTAAGTAAATTACATACATACCCTAACAGCGCCATCACAGCGCCAGCCATAAAAACAGCGCAGCGCCATCACAGCGCCATCACAGCGCCATGCATGGAAGAATCAGCCCCATCACAGGGCCGCCCATTAAAACAGCGCCATCCCAGCGCCATCCCAGCGCCGTCAGCGCCTGGCCCCCGCACTGCAAAGAATGTCCCCGCAAGCAAGAACCAACCTCAGTTGGCACTGCAATTCAGCTTAGTCATGCGTGACTACCCATGTTGGACCCTAATGGCACTTAGACATCACTATGACTCATTTTGACCCAAGTTACAGTTCATTTGGGTTCAAGTAGCACCGTGATGTCTGCTACACATCATTTTGATTGAAATAGAGCTGTGATGGCTCTTACTTGCGCTGTGATGGCGCTGTGGTTTGATTGAAATAGAGCTGTGATGGCTCTTACTTGATTAGAATAGCGCTGTGATGGCGCTGTGGTTCTCCATCCGTCCTTACTAGACTTAGATGTTGTGCATGGTACCTTTCGACTTTGGCCGAGGTGCTTCTCAGCTCCATTTTGCCAACGTCTGCAACCACCTCAGCTCCAGTGCAAAATGACATGATTAATGTTGAGTTGCATGCTGTACATTCAATTTGAACTCTTTCCGAATATCATAGGGGGTATTGATAATTTAACATCAACCATCAGTTTACTTATCCACCATTCACTATCCATCAATATGCCATGAATGCTGGTGATAAACCAAAGGTGTATTGATATTTTATGGTATCATCCATATTAAATATGCATGTAAGTATATCAAATGAAAAACAAGACACCGTTAGTCATGGTTGGGAAGGCTTCCGAATTCATGCGCCCCCCAGTACACTGAGCTAGACCGGCTGTGATGGCACTAGAGCCCAGATGGACCCTACTCTTCAGTACTACAACTTTTGTGAACCATGATTAACCAGGCCCTATGTCATGATCATTTAATTATGGGCACCTACCGTTTTAGAAACCATGACTGTCTGCCAATTTTCCACTTGGTTTGAAATTTCTTGATGTATACATTGGCCCTTTTCGGACAGTTTTAACAAGTGACCTGGAGACCCTTTTTTATTATCAAAAAAAGGGTCCTCAGGTCACTTGTTAAAGCCAAGTGGAAAATTGCTATGACTGTCATGATAATTTGATTATGAAGAAACGTTTCCGAAGCCTCAATGGCTACCTCTACTGAACCTGTTTTGACCGTTGAGCTCCGGACAGCATTTGGCAATGAGAAGCCATCACGGCTTGAATCAGCCCCGCCATCCCGGCGTTGGACTGTGACGCCATCACAGCGTCCTGGCCGACACCATCACGGTGTCTTCATTTTTTTCGACGCCATCACAGCGTCCTGAGACACCATCACGGCGTCTTAATTGTGTGACACCATCACTGTGTTCCCAGCCTTGTAGTGGATGAAGTCGGCATGGCTGAGCGGGGATGGAATGGCCTGATCAGAAATATTAAAAAAGTAGTCTTCGAATTTTTCTTCTTGGTGAAATATGATGACCAACCATGACTTTGGTACAAAACCTGAATGCATGACAGTCAGAGGCCACAAGAGATTAGTGCAAGACACTTACTTATTACTCAGTGACACCCTTAAGCCAAGTTCAAAAGAACAGCGCTAGAGATGATTAAATGTTCCGTCCTGCCCCCCCCCAACCACTTGGCCTGAAGGAAAAAGATCAGCTGTTTCAAAAAAACAATGACTTTGTTAGATATGTGGTATTGTCTTGGTCATTCTTAATGCTTTAGTACCTTACATTACCTTGAAACCGTTTGGAAAATCAACCGTTTCAGGATGATAGGAACCAGTCTTACAAAACGCCTTGAATCCAAGTTGTGAAAAATGCACATTTACCAAACTAGATTTTCATTTTCGGTCAGCCCTTGCTGTGCGGAGCAGCTTGATGCCTGAAGGTTCAAAGCTGTCGAAAAAAAAAAATAGTCACGATAAACTATGGCTACCCGAACCTTCAATCCAAAATTTTCCCAAAACATATTTTTTTGGTCAGCAGCCTACAAACAAAAAATGAGTGGAAACATGTTTTCTCCTTGAGCCAAAGATTTTTTCTTCAATGATGAGCGCTGATGCTCATGTCGTTGTCAGGCTTTTAGGTTGCTATTTAACCACTGGTTCTCTTAAACTTACAAGTCTTGCTGGAGCTGGGAAAGGTAGGAAGTGCAGGAAGCCATGAAAAGCTAAAGGTGTTTCCCTTGGATCTAACACAGTTCCATGACATGCAGTGGCATGACATGTACAACAGGTTCAAATCTATAGCACATGCACCAGGCACAAAAGCACAAAGCTAACCACCAGCAAGTATAGTGTGTGGAAAGGCTGGAATTGGTGGATGTGAAGGTGATGGAAAGTGGCTCGTGCTTCGCTCTTGAGTCTTGTCCACAAAGGCCTGGATACTGGATTCAACTGTTTGCTTCATCTGTTGCATCATCTCTTCAGGATTGAAGGATCCTGGATCCAGTTTTTGTGGATGGAGGTGCCATAGGTGTCGGTGGTTCTGACGCTTGAGGTGTTGGCTGTGGAGTTGGTGGAGTGGATGTGGTGTGAGGCTGTGGAGTGGATTGATGGAAAGGAAGGAGCTGCTGAAGATGTTGAATATGGGACTGAGCTTGTGAAGCGAGTTGTTGATTGAGGATCGTATTTTGCTCCCTGAGAGCGGCAAGTTGAGCCTGAGTCTGAGCTTGAGACTGAGCTTGTGACTGCTGATTCATCATATCTCCTCCACAAAATTGACGTTGGAGTCCCATCGGTTGCGGACTCCATCCAAAGTTCCACATCGTGTCAGGGACGTTGGGAAACCGTCCAGGAAACATGGCAGCACTGTCAGGTTGTTCTAGTGAAAAAACCTAGTTCAAAAAGATGCATCCACAATCCATGCAAGATTCGTGATAAGGCTCAAAGGCCCTCGGTATTCAATTCAACCCCATTAAGTGCACAATTGAACCTCACCAACGACCATAAAAGGAAAAAACACCATACCTGCAAGCATGTCCTTTCGCCTGATCACATGAGCATGCCTGACATGTGGTCTGTCTCTTGAGCAGCACTGAAAAAGGGAATGATGTTGTCGCGGCTTCAGGCTACAGACCCTTGCATCACTGAAATTGGTGATCCCACGAACAGCGGGCAGTTGTTCAACCAAACGACTTCGACAGGGTGAGACGCGAAACAAGGCCAGCAGTTCACTTTACTTAGACGAATTACTAATTCAAAAGTGTCAATTCAGAGATCGTTTTACGAGTCAAATGTTAGCCTGGAAAGGCTTTCCCCGAAGGGTTCATGCCACCTTGACGAATCCAGCATGAATCACACACTTGCTCAGAAACATCTTATCGAATTACTGATGTGGAATGCATCGCACGTGCAAGAACACCTCAGTAAACTTGACAGGAACGGTTGAATGATTAGAAGTGAGAAACTGTGCGAAGGTATTCTTTCTACGTCCTTGCTCGAAGGGTTAACTTGTTCTGATGCAACTCAGTCAGATTGCGAAAACCGTACAGTTGTTTGGTTTGAAAACAGTTGGAAAAGCGACATGCCGGTACTTGGCTTAGCCGGTTGCCATTGACGAAAATGAAAATTGGTGCAGGTACACGGAGGTGATCAATCTCCGCTTCCCCCATTGTGGAATAGCTTCGTTGGCACAGGTATCCACAATGGGCCTGTGCCCCCTGCATCTAGAAATATGAAACGGCTGCCGATATCAAAGAGGAAAAAAAGAGCAACCAATCATGAAATTCAGCAAGCGAGTTAGAAGTTTTACATCTTTTCAGATGTTCCACACACACTAGACAAGAATGGATCATTATAGTGATCCGGCAGGATCTGAATCCTGTAACATG
Source organism: Cladocopium goreaui (assembly GCA_947184155.2). Taxonomy (NCBI): domain Eukaryota; class Dinophyceae; order Suessiales; family Symbiodiniaceae; genus Cladocopium; species Cladocopium goreaui. The sequence goes on along the minus strand of CAMXCT020005110.1, from coordinate 14,197 downwards.
CAGATTAGACAGGAATCGAATTAATATACGATGAAGATTATATATATATATGTAAGATCACAGTAGACAATGACAGTAAAAAAACAACAGCGATATAATATATTATATGTCCCCCCAGCTGCGTCTTAAATGCGCCCAGGGCGGGACAAGGCAGGTACGTTTACCTGATCTCCAGTGTGGAGCTTCGTTGGCAGAGGCCACAACTGGAGATCCCTCTGCCCCCTGCCATAAATAAAAATATAAAATCATATAATATAAGGACGAAGTTTAACGTCTATTCAGACGGTACACACACACACCCTGCCTCCGGCAGGGTGGTGCGCGTAAAAATGAGATGAAAATGAGGATGAACGGGGGATGAAAATTGAGATGAGAGTGAAAATGAGATGAACGTTACTTAACCAGGACGCAAAGAGGGGAACGCAAAAGAAGAGGGAAGGAGAAAACACCAACACATGAAACCTAGCCCGGAGCGGGCGAACCCTGAAAAGGCAAGGGAAAAGAAAAAAGCGGAGGGTCGACGGACACGGACCAAGACCAGCGGAGGGGGGGGAAGACGGAAGCGCCTGAACCAACCTGCCACAGCGAAAACCTACAAAAAACCTCAGCACGCGACGGAGCCAACCTACCTGGGGAGGGAAGAGAGCATGAGATAGGGGACCAATGGGGAACTAGTTAGTGAAAAACAAAAACAAAACCAGGATTCAGCTCCTAAAACCTAGAAGTCGTGCGTTGTGCCACTCCAGGCCCGTGTTCAGGTCAGCCACAATAGGCATAAACGGCTTTCAAGTTCCAGCGAATTAGGTGCACAATATGTTTGACCTCACCAGAGAACCATCAAAAGAAAGAAGACCACACCTAAAGATCGTGTACCTGCCTGCGTTCTGTCTCATGTAATGTAACTGCAAAGGTTGCTGCGAAAGAAGGAGGTTTCTGAATGTTCAGAACAGCTTCAAAGATGAAGAAATGCGTCGGCGAGGAATCCCTGGGACCACAGGAGGGGCGGGACTTCGTCAAAGGCACAAAACGGTAAGGCCATCTGTTGCACATTACTTAAACGAATTACTAATTCAAAAGTGTAAATTCGGAAGTCAATTCAGTCGACATTGGCCCCAACTGGGGTTGCCTCAATTGGCCCTATGGCACCAGGTCGGAGTCACCATAGGAATCACACTAGACAAGAATGGATCATTATAGTGATCCGGCAGGAACTGAATCCTGTAACATGCAGATTAGACAGGAATCGAATTAATATACGATGAAGATTATATATATATATGTAAGATCACAGTAGACAATGACAGTATAAAACAACAGCGATATAATATATTATATGTCCCCCCAGCTGCGTCTTAAATGCGCCCAGGGCGGGACAAGGCAGGTACGTTTACCTGATCTCCAGTGTGGAGCTTCGTTGGCAGAGGCCACAACTGGAGATCCCTCTGCCCCCTGCCATAAATAAAAATATAATATCATATAATATAAGGACGAAGTTTAAAGTTTAACGTCTATTCAGACGGTACACACACACAGCAGACAACGATTTTTGTCGCACAACACAACCTTTGCAACACCGCATGCAACATTGTCACACAACCACTTTGTCCATGCCGCTTTTGACACAACAGCATTGTCCACAACCACTCCTTACACCTTTTGCCACACAACACAACACTGCTCAGAAACATCTTGCGACTTCTGGGGTTCTGGGCTGGGATTGTGTCTCGAATGCCCCCCCCCACCCTCTTCCGTTCAAACACAAACCACCCAAACACTCCAATTAAACCTGACAGGAGCCATTGAATGATCAGAAGTAAGAAACCTCAGGTTGAAGTTTGGTTGTCACTTGACAATGCAGTTAAACAACAACAGAAAACACAATATGACGTGTCCCCCAGCTGCGACTTGAATGCGCCCAGGAGCGACACTGCAGGTACAGAAGTTTGCGTCCAAACTTCCATCCAGTTGATTTCCATAGCTTCATTGGCGTGACTAGGAAATCAACCGTCACGCCCCCTGCAATTGAAAAGGAGATTGGATAAACGCCTTGTAAAATACTCAAAACTGGTTCATTGTAATGGCAAAGAACCTGATAAGAAAAAGCAATTCCGTCAATCAAGGTAGAAGTTTTACATCTCTTCAGATGTTCCACACACACGCCCCGCTGCCGCGAGGCTTTTTAAGGCCCCGACGAATGAGATGAAGGTGAAGATGAAGGAAAGATGAAAATGAGATGACGATGAAAATGAGATGACAATTACTTGACCGGAACAAAAGGTCCAGGGAGAGGCGCGGAGGGGTAACTCAAAAGAAAAGGACAAAGATAAACACCAACAGCCAACAACACTGGCCGCGAAACGCAAACGACAAACCTGACCTAGAGAGGAAAGCGCGCATGAGATAGGGGACCAATGGGGAACTAGTTGATGAAATAAGATGCATCCACATTACGTGCATTTTTCGTGATAAGGCTCAAAGGCCGTCGGCTTTCATGTCACAACCCTGTAAACGGCTTAAGTTGTCAACCCCTGAATTACGTGCACAATTGAACCTCACCAACGATCATAAAAAGAAAGAAAAACCACACCTAAAGCATGTCCTGTTGCCTGATTTTTCATGAAAGAAAAGGTGAAGCCAGGCACAGCGGCACGTTGTTCAACCAAACGACATTCGACAGGGTGAAAACCAAAAAATGGCCAGCTGTTCACTTTACTTAAACGAATTACTAATTCAAAAGTGTAAATTCAGACAAAAGAAAAGGTGAAGCCAGGCACAGCGGCATGCTGTTCAACCAAACGACAGTCGACAGAGTGAAAACCGAAAAATGGCCAGCTGTTTCACGTTACTTAGACAAATTACTAATTCAAAAGTCTCAATCGAAGTGTCAAGTCTTAGCTTGGAAAAGCTTTCCCCGAAGGGTTCATGCCACCTTGACGAATCCAGCATGAATCACACACTTGCTCAGAAACATCTTTGCGAATTCTTATGTGGAATGCATCTTACGTGCAAAAACACTCCAATTAAACCTGACAGGAGCCATTGAATGATCAGAAGTAAGAAACCTCAGGTTGAAGTTTGGTTGTCACTTGACAATGCAGTTAAACAACAACAGAAAACACAATATGACGTGTCCCCCAGCTGCGACTTGAATGCGCCCAGGAGCGACACTGCAGGTACAGAAGTTTGCGTCCAAACTTCCATCCAGTTGATTTCCATAGCTTCGTTGGCGTGGCTAGGAAATCAACCGTCACGCCCCCCCTGCAATTGAAAAGGAGATTGGATAAACGCCTGGTAAAATATTCAAAACTGGTTCATTGTAATGGCAAAGAACCTGATAAGAAAAAGCAATTCCGTCAATCAAGGTAGCGGTAGAAGTTTTACATCTCTTCAGATGTTCCACACACACGCACACACACACACGCCCCGCTGCCGCGAGGCTTTTTAAGGCCCCGACGAATGAGATGAAGGTGAAGATGAAGGAAAGATGAAAATGAGATGACGATGAAAATGAGATGACAATTACTTGACCGGAACAAAAGAGGGGGAACGCAAAAAGGAAAAGGAAAAAGAGAGAACACCAACACCAACACACCTGGCCCGAAACGGGCAAACCCTGAAAGGGCAAGGAAAAAGAAAAAGCGGACGGACGACGGGCCAAAAAACCAACCAGAGGAGGGGGGGGGGCGGACAGAAGCGCCTGACACAACCTACAAGGCGAGAGCCAAAGCCTACCTAGGAACGCGAAGGACCCAAACCTGACCTAGAGAGGGAAGCGCGCATGAGATAGGGGACCAATGGGGAACTAGTTGATGAAATAAGATGCATCCTCATTACGTGCATTTTTCGTGATAAGGCTCAAAGGCCCTCGGCTTTCATGTCACAACCCTGTAAACGGCTTAAGTTGTCAACCCCTGAATTACGTGCACAATTGAACCTCACCAACGACCATAAAAAGAAAAAAAACCACACCTAAAGCATGTCCTGTTGCCTGATTTTTCATGAAAGAAAAGGTGAAGCCAGGCACAGCGGCACGTTGTTCAACCAAACGACATTCGACAGGGTGAAAACCGAAAAATGGCCAGCTGTTCACTTTACTTAAACGAAATTCAAAAGTGTAAATTCAGGCAAAAGAAAAGGTGAAGCCAGGCACAGCGGCATGCTGTTCAACCAAATGACAGTCGACAGGGTGAAAACCGAAAAATGGCCAGCTGTTTCACGTTACTTAGACGAATTACTAATTCAAAAGTGTCAATTCAGAGGTCATTTCGAAGTGCCAAGTCTTAGCTTGGAAAAGCTTTCCCCGAAGGGTTCATGCCACCTTGACGAATCCAGCATGAATCACACACTTGCTCAGAAACATCTTTGCGAATTCTTATGTGGAATGCATCTTACGTGCAAAAGCACTCCAATTAAACCTGACAGGAGCCATTGAGTGATCAGAAGTAAGAAACCTCAGGTTGAAGTTTGGTTGGCACTTGACAATGCAGTTAAACAACAACAGAAAACACAATATGACGTGTCCCCCAGCTGCGACTTGAATGCGCCCAGGAGCGACACTGCAGGTACAGAAGTTTGCGTCCAAACTTCCATCCAGTTGATTTCCATAGCTTCGTTGGCGTGACTAGGAAATCAACCGTCACGCCCCCTGCAATTGAAAAGGAGATTGGATAAACGCCTGGTAAAATACTCAACACTGGTTCATTGTAATGGCAAAGAACTTGATAAGAAAAAGCAATTCCGTCAATCAAGGTAGAAGTTTTACATCTCTTCAGATGTTCCACACACACGCCCCGCTGCCGCGAGGCTTTTTAAGGCCCCGACGAATGAGATGAAGGTGAAGATGAAGGAAAGATGAAAATGAGATGACGATGAAAATGACAATTACTTAACCGGAACACAAGAGGGGGAACGCAAAAAGGAAAAGGAAAAAGAGAGAACACCAACACCAACACACCTGGCCCGAAACGGGCAAACGACCCAAACCTGACCTAGAGAGGAAAGCGCGCATGAGATAGGGGACCAATGGGGAACTAGTTGATGAAATAAGATGCATCCACATTACGTGCATTTTTCGCGATAAGGCTCAAAGGCCCTCGGCTTTCATTTCACACCCTGTAAACGGCTTACGTCGTCAACCCCTGAATTACGTGCACAATTGAACCTCACCAACGGCCATAAAAAGAAAGAAAGACCACACCTAAAGCATGTCCTATTGCCTGATTTTTCATGAAAGAAAAGGTGAAGCCAGGCACAGCGGCACGTTGTTCAACCAAACGACATTCGACAGGGTGAAAACCGAAAAATGGCCAGCTGTTCACTTTACTTAAACGAATTACTAATTCAAAAGTGTAAATTCAGACAAAACAAAGGGTGAAGCCAGGCACAGCGGCATGCTGTTCAACTAAACGACAGTCGACAGGGTGAAAACCGAAAAATGGCCGGCCAGCTGTTTCACGATACTTAGACGAATTACTAATTCAAAAGTGTCAATTCTGAGGTCGTTTCAACGTGTCAATTTTTAGCCTGGAAAGGCTTTCCCCGAGGGGTTCATGCCACCTTGACGAATCCAGCATGAATCACACACTTGCTCAGAAACATCTTTGCGAATTCTGATGTGGAATGCATCTTACGTGCAAAAACACTCCAATTAAACCTGACAGGAGCCATTGACTGATCAGAAGTGAGAAACCTCAGGTTGAAGTTTGGTTGGCACTTGACAGTGCAGTTAAACAACAACAGAAAACACAGTATGACGTGTCCCCCAGCTGCGACTTGAATGCGCCCAGGAGCGACACTGCAGGTACAGAAGTTTGCGTCCAAACTTCCATCCAGTTGATTTCCATAGCTTCGTTGGCGTGACTAGGAAATCAGTCACGCCCCCTGCAATTGAAAAGGAGATTGGATAAACGCCTGGTAAAATACTCAAGACTGGTTCATTGTAATGGCAAAGAACCTGATAAGAAAAAGCAATTCCGTCAATCAAGGTAGAAGTTTTACATCTCTTCAGATGTTCCACACACTAGACAAGAATGGATCATTATATGATCCGGCAGGAACTGAATCCTGAAACATGCAGATTAGACAGGAGCCGAATTAATATACGACATATATATATATATATAGATCACAGTGGACAATGACAGTATAAAACAACAGCGAAAAATATATTATGTCCCCCCAGCTGCGTCTTAAATGCGCCCAGGGCGGGACAGGCAGGTACGTTTACCTGATCTCCAGTGTGGAGCTTCGTTGGCAGAGGCCACAACTGGAGATCCCTCTGCCCCCCGCCATATATAATATAATATAAGGACGAAGTTTTACGTCTATTCAGACGATACACACACACACACCCTGCCTCCGGCAGGGTGGTGCGCGTAAAAATGAGATGAAAGTGAGGATGAACGGGGGATGAAAATGAGATGAGAGTGACAATGAGATGAACGTTACTTAACCAGGACGCGAAGAGGGGAACGCAAAAGAAGAGGGAAGGAGCAAACACACACCAACACACCTAGCCCGGAGCGGGCGAACCCTGAAAAGGCAAGGGAAAAGAAAAAAGCGGAGGGTCGACGGACACGGACCAAGACCAGCGGAGGGGGGGGAAGACGGAAGCGCCTGAACCAACCTGCCAAAGCGAAAACCTACAAAACCTCAGCACGCGACGGAACCAACCTACCTGGGGAGGGAGGAGAGCATGAGATAGGGGACCAATGGGGACCTAGTTAGTGAAAAACAAAACCAAAAACAGGATTCAGTCCCTAATTTCCTAAATGTCGTGCGATTATTCCCTGCACCGGGACCGTGGTCAAGTCATGCCCCAATTGGCATAAAACAGCTTTCAAGTTCCATCGAATTAGATGCACAAAATGTTTAACCTCACCAGACAACCATCAAAAGAAAGAATCACCACACCTGAAAGTCGTGTGCCTGCCTGATTCCTGTATCAAATGCTGTTGTCATGAATCGTCAAAAGCAGCTGCGAAAAGGAGAAGGTTTCTGATTGTTTCGAACAACGTCACGCTTGAAGAATGCAATTCACGAGGATCACAAGGGACAATAGGAGCCGCGGGACTCTCGGAAAGGCTGATAAACCGCAAGGCTGATTGTTTCCCTTTACTTAAACGAATTACTAAGTTAAAATGTGTGAATTCAGAATTCAAGACGGTCGACACTCACCCTGAAAAGGGTTGCCTCAAATGGCTCCATGGCACCATGTCGGAGCCACCATGGAAATCACACTAGACAAGAATGGATCATTATATGATCCGGCAGGAACTGAATCCTGAAACATGCAGATTAGACAGGAGCCGAATTAATATACGATGAAGATTATATATATATATGTAAGATCACAGTAGACAAAGACAGTAAAAAACAACAGCGATATAATATATTATGTCCCCCCAGCTGCGTCTTAAATGCGCCCAGGGCGGGACAGGCAGGTACGTTTACCTGATCTCCAGTGTGGAGCTTCGTTGGCAGAGGCCACAACTGGAGATCCCTCTGCCCCCTGCCATATATAATATAATATAAGGACGAAGTTTTACGTCTATTCAGACGATACACACACACACACACTTGCTCAGAACAATCTTTGCGAATTCTGATGTGGAATGCATTTTACGTGCGAAAGCACTCCAGTTATACCTGACAGTAATGGGTTGGTGAAAAGACCCGAGAATGAATGAGAAGAAACTATCGCCAAAGTCCATGCTAGATGAAATAAGTTGACAGATTGCGACAACTGTGCGGAAATTGTGAAATTTGCAAAACCGACATGCCGGTTCTGGGCTTAGCCGGTTGCCATTGACGAGAAATGAAAAATGGTGCAGGTACGCAGATTGGCGTCCCAATCTGTATCACCAGATCAAATGGGTATCTTCGTTGGTAGCGGTCCCAGATGATCTGCCGCTACCCCCTGCTCTAAAATGGATATTGAAGTTGAAACCGGCTGTTGAAGTTGACAAAGTATCACGAAGAGAAAACCGAAACCCAAATGAACAGCAAAAAGCGACATCATCAGGTAGAAGTTTTACATCTGTTCAGATGTTCCACACACACGCCCTGCTGCCGCAGGGCTTTTTTCTGAAGATGCACAATTGCAATGTGAAGGAGCTCTGATACGGTCAACTGGGTTCGGATCGTGTGATCAAAAGGCCAGAGACAAGAAGGTGAAGTGCAATGAATGAATTTGTATTAGCAAAATTAGCTAAGCCGCAGCTCAGGAGAGGTACATGATTTAGTCAGACATGCCCGAGACGTCCTCATAGTCATCAGGTCGAGCGTTTCGAGCCAACTCAGTTGCTGTGATAGCAAGGTGGCTGGCCATATGCGAAAGTTCCACTGCGGTGAACAGTTTTACCTGGGTACCCGATGGGTCTTCCGGAGGGATCTGAAGCTTCTCAAGGATCGGGGCATTGTATTCAGGATCCGCGGTCAACACATTGTAAAGAATGGTGGCCAGTTGGTGTACCTGACTTGGAACCGGCACATCTCCCGTATGGACTGTCACCGAGGTGTCATCCGCGAGGTCCTCTGCATCACCAGGGGCAGTATCGTCAGATTCATTTTGATGATGTACTGCTTGGTGACCTTCAGTGTTGGTTTCTTCATGTATTTCATCAATGTTGAAGAACCTGCACCAGTAGTTGGCCAGGCGAGGGGACTCTGTCCAACTGTCAATGTATCCTTCCCACCGGTCCCTCACATGACCTAGTAGCCAGAGAAGAAGAATTCCGGTCGACGGTTGCGTTCTTGACCAGTCCTGTCAATTTCCGTGACCATCAATCTGCGAACCCGGTTGGCTCCATGGCCAGCAGTCACTTTCTTGAAGATTTGGGTGTGAAGTACCTTGTGATCTTGGGAGTGTTGTTCTTGAAGTGGGTAGTATTCAGGTTGTTGCCAAGTGGGGTTGATATTTGGCATTGGAAGGCTGGTAGCTGAAGCTGCATATCCAAATGTGGTCTCAGGATGAGATCCAGAAGCTGATGATGATCCTGGAAGTCGTAGACCTTGTCGGGTGCAAGCAGCAGCGGCCGACGAAGAGGCTGCACCAGAGGGATGGCGGCGACGATAAGCGCTCATTGGCTGGGACCAGGAGTCAAACCGAAGGTCGCGGGGGGAGGCAAGTTCGGCACGGGAGGAATCTGTCTTGGTATATTAGAAGCTGGAGCCATAATAAAGAGACAGAGAGACAGTAAACAACACAGACAAGATCAAAGGTAATGAAATAAGAAATGATAGCAGTAAGGATTGTTCTCGAACTGACGGCAGTCACGGTAGGTGATTAGGATTAGGTAAGGCTTTGTGACAGCTGAGTCGCATAATGTAACGTTGACCTGGATTGGAAAAGTCAACCAACGAATTGAAAATCCCTATTTCTTGCGCTTCAGTCCAGTGGGGACGATGTTCACGAAGCAAGCGAGTGATGATCTGGTTTGGGTGAAATGCAAAGGTATCTCCAGTACAATCACTCCGACGAAGGTCCATGGCTGTGGACCCGATATGAATCCCCCATGTGTCGAAGATGTATTGGCTGATGTAGGTCAACAAGTCGCCAACAGAGACGATCTGGATTTGGCCAGGTGTTAACAGGCAACTGTAGGTGAACAGGGCCATTTCTTCACCAGGACGAAGATCATGAAGGTGTTCACATGTAGTGGCTTCCATGACATCCGACATTTGTTCATTCACCAGCTGTTTTGTCGCGTCCAGATTGATCATAATGAGGACCCTCCTAGTCCGACGAAGTGCTGGGGTATAGTTCCATCGACGATGGTGTGCCGGGTCATGAGGACGATCAGGGTTTGGATGACCCCACATGGGAGGGTCATCACGGGATCGAGAACGTTCACGTACCATAATGGGACCGCTAAAGTGAGATTGAGCCAGGCTAAAGTAATACATCAGGAAGAAACAACAAGAAAAGACAACCAATTACCTAGTGCAGTCACGGAATGAGGCAGTAATCTGAAATGCACGACTTTTGTTTTTTCTCACTGAAGCACTCAGTCCCCCGCTTCTGGTTCATGACGTGGGTTGCCTTCCGGCATGGTCTGCTTCAATATTGACCATCTTATCTTGCACACTTCTGGATCCCGTCGTAATCGTTGGCCAATCGTCTTCCATGAAGGTCTGGACTTACTGTCATTTTTGAGTTGACATAATTCATGGTCTTCCGCACCCGTCCAAGTGCGAATGCTAGAGTGAAGGGAACGACGGTCCAGCGGGGCAATGGTTGCCGGAGTAGCTGGTGGTGCTACCGTGCTGGACTTGGCGGATGCTGGGATCGGAGTGGCATCTGCAGTTGGAGGTCGTGATGTATCATTCACCGGCAAACTTGGGTTCCCTGGCGGTGGTGAAGCCGGTCGAGGATTGGATGCAGGACGTCCATGATATGTTGCTTCAACAGAGTCATCGGAGTTGAAACCTTCTGGAGGAATGTCACGGAGGACTGGTAGAGAGGGAACCACCTCGTTGACATGGGGTTTGGTTGTCATAGAAGATGTTGCTGTGGTCATAGCTCGCTGTTTCTGTTTGGGCCGGGCGTCTTCGGACAAGGAATCTCTTGCAATTGGGGAAACGGTGTGAGACGATGTGACCGCAATAGTATGGACAGAAGGTCCAGAAGGCCTGGCACGAGTGGATGAAGTAGATTCCACCGCGGTTGGGTGGCTGGCAGGGGGATGGTCCTCAATGGGACCAGGTTCACGACGTATGGAAAGAGGGCGTAAAATGTAAATGAGGTTGCGGATTCAGAATCATGTGAGCGGGTAGCCCGCCATGGGATGCGAGAGTGGGAGTGGAGGAAGAAGCGGGATGGGGGACAAAAGTGTGCAAGTGCCTGTGAGATGGATGGACGCGAAGTGGGCGACCATATGGATCATGTGGATGTTCACCCCAGTCAACTGTAGGTTCAAAGAAAGGAAGGAAGCCTGCAATCGTGTTCAGCTGCATGATCGCACGAGCCAAGTGGTAGTGAATCTCACGACCATGCGAAGGATCCATGGTGACCACAAACGAAACAATACCAACACAAATTGAGGGCACGAGTTTGAGCCAAACACTAGAGGAGCAGGCAGGGGGAACAGGAAGAAAGACGACAGGAACAAGAACCACGAGAGGGAACACCGAAGACAACAAGAAACAAAAGGTGGCACGACAAAATGGTCAGTGTATTTTATCATGCGAAGGTTTTGATGCTGAGTCAAAATCTGCGATGAAATGGCGTGGAGTTCCTCAGTGGGAAAACCAGCCAAAGTATATAAGTGGATTAACTGATCCAGGCCTTGCCGGACTCGGTAATTGGGGAAAGCACCCTTGACGACGATGTGGCAGCGAGAACGAAAGCCACTGAGAAGAACTTTTGGTGGGGATGCCGAATATGAACATGGTGACACCGAATATGAATATGGTGATAGGACCTGGGAGATGTTGGTGGGGCCGTGGTAGATGAGTTCCACAGGCTTGGTTTCAAGCATGAAACCAAGAAACTCTTGGTCAGGTTCCGTGTCCAGGATGATGGGCTTTCCATAGAAGCCTTCGTCAAGAAGGACTTCATAGGGTGGAAGTTGTTGGAGGCGAGAGTCGCCAAAGATGAGTCTGTTGTCCACATAGCGGATGTGTTTGATGAATAGATGATGGTTGGAAAGGAGTTGTTTGAAGTTGATGGACCAAATCTGCTCACTGATGGAAACGACCATGAGGCAAAGGGCTGGGGAGAGTGGGCTGCCCATAGGGCTTCCCCTTCATTGTCGGATGCAACGTTGGCCCAGAGCAAAGGTTTGCATATCAAGCACCGTCGTGAGAAGGGATGGGACATCTTTGACGACTATTTTCCGTGTGACATTTAGTCGACGAAAGGTGCGGCCTTTGATGAGATCACCTGGATTGTTGGATTTCCCTGGGGAAACGGAAAATACCTCATTGTCGCGGCCACATTCATATGTGGTCGAAGGAAGTCCACAAGCATGAACCACGCCCCAATGAATCTTTCCTGGACAATGCCGGTGAAGAATCCAGCCAGGTCTTGCTTGATTGACCAGAATCAAATCGGCGTCGACAGGTGCTGACCGCAGAATGTCAAGGATTGTGTAAACTTATGACGCAAAAGGCTTCGTTTTATTGGAAACCAGCAAAGAATTAAAAAAATCAAAAAAAAACACAAAAAAAACAACAAACAAAAAAACAAACAAACAAAAGACAAAACAAAAAACAAACAAGAAACAATAAACAGCGCACGGTTTGAAACTCAGAGAGACTTTGTGCTTCTCGCTAATCGCCGCAGCTTGTTGATACCACTTGCTCTCAAAGTCCACAGTCTGCTGCGTTGCCTGCTGCCAAGCTGCGACCAAGACTCCCAAAATCCAACAAGGGCTGCCTAGTCAAAGCTTCAAACAGTGCGCCCACTACCCTTGATGGGGGCAAGCAATCAGTCTAGGGGGTGCCCGCGGCGGCTCGTGGTACCCATTTTTTTTTGTTTTTTGTTTTGTTTTTTTGTTTTTTTTTTCCTAGGGAAAAAAACACCAAAAAAAAAAGCAAAAAAAAAAACAATCAAAAAAAAACAATCCAAAAAGGGGTGCCGCAAAAAAAAAGGAGTACCACGAGCCGCCGCGGGCACCCCCTGGACTGATTGCTTGCCCCCATCAAGGGTAGTGGGCGCACTGTTTGAAGCTTTGACTAGGCAGCCCTTGTTGGATTTTGGGAGTCTTGGTCGCAGCTTGGCAGCAGGCAACGCAGCAGACTGTGGACTTTGAGAGCAAGTGGTATCAACAAGCTGCGGCGATTAGGGAGAAGCGCAAAGTCTCTCTGAGTTTCAAACCGTGCGCTGTTTATTGTTTCTTGTCTGTTTTTTTTGTTTTTTTGGCATTCCACACTCCACGCTTTACACTTTACACACACTACACTCCCCACTCAACACTTTACACTCCACACTCCTTACTTTACACTCCCCACTCCAGACTCCACACTGTACACTTTCCACTGCACACTCCACACTCTACACCTTCCACTCCACACTGCCGACTGGTAACAGGGGAAATGTGCACAAGACTGTTCAATTAAACTATTGCAGAAAAGTGTTTTGCGTGACTGCATATCCATGTGTTTCGATATCTCTGCCATTAACATACGTGTGAGCTTTCGGGTTCGTGGGCCGCATCTTTTTTTAATATAAGCGTCGGTGGTATCCCCAACAGCCGCAACCTTTTATTTTTACAAGTCTTTCTGAAGCATGCTGCGAAACCAAGCGCTGGAAACCCCTTGAACCTGTTGGAACCTGACCTGGCCCTGCACCAAACATTCCTCCCAAAACCTTCTCCGGCACTTTCTCTGCAACCTCTCCGGGACCCGTTGAACGTGACCTGGCTTTGCACCAAGGCTTCCTAATTAAGAGCTTTTCCGAAACCTTCTCCGGAACCCTGTTGAACCTGACCTGGCGCCTCCCAGACCTCCTCCGGAACCTTCTCCGGAACCCTATTGAACCTGACCTTGCTCTGCACCAAAGCCTCCCGGAACCTTCTCCGGAACCTTCTCCGGAACCTTCTCCGGAACCTTGTTGAACCTAACTTGGCTCTGCGCCAAAGCCTCCCACACCTTCTCCGGAACCTTCTCCGGAACCCTGTTGCACCCTGTTGAACTGATCTCGCCCTGCACCAAAGATGCCCAAAACCTTCTCCGGGACCTTCTCAGCAACCTTCCCCGGGACCCGTTGAACCTGACTTGGCTTTGCACCAAGGCTTCCTAAGAGCTTCTCCGGAACCTTCTCCGGAACCCTGTTGAACCTGACCTGGCGCCTCCCAGACCTTCTCCGGAATTCTCCGGAACCCTGTTGCACCTGTTGAACCTGACTTCTCTTTGCACCCGGGCTTCATGGAACCTTCTCTGGATTTTCGGAACCCTGTTGAACCTCACCTCTCTCCGCACCGAATCCCAGACCTTCTCGGGAACCTTCGGAACCTTCTCCGGAACCTCGTTGAACCTGACCCGGTGCCTGCACCAGTGCACACCGGAGCTATTCTGGGCTGAAGACCCCGTCAGCTTACGCTGTTGGAGAAAAAGAAATATTTATCGAAGGAAGTTTAGAAGTCAAACTTCCGACAATATGGACAGATGAAAAGCAGAGCAGGGAAGAGGCAGAGAGAAGAGAAAGATTAGAAGAGAGAAGAGTAGAAGAGAAAAGAGTCAGAAGAAAGAAGAT
>CAMXCT020005109.1:0-21723 GCA_947184155.2 Cladocopium goreaui | reverse complement strand
CACACAACAACACACAACAACCACAACAACCACAACAACCACAACAACCACAACAACCACAACAACCACAACAACCACAACAACCACAACAACCACAACCACAATCACAATCACAACCACAATCACAACCACAATCACAACCACAATCACAACCACAAGAACAACACCAACAAGAACAATCACAAGAACAACAAGAACAAGAACAAGAACAACAACAACAACAACAAGAACAACAACAACAACAACCACAACCACAACCACAACCACAACAACAACAACAACCACAGCTACAACCACAACCACAATCACAACCACAAGAACAACACCAACACCAGCACCAACACCAACACCAACACCAACACTAACAACCACGACAACAACGACAACAACAACGACGACAACGACAACGACAACGCCAACGACAACGACAACGACAACAACAACAACAACAACAACACCAACAACATCAACAACACCAACAACGCCAACAACACCGACAACACCAACACCAACAACACCAACAACACCAACACCACCAGCACCATCAACACCACCAACACCACAACCACCACCAACCCCAACCACACCGCCGAAGCCTTTCTGTCGCTTTTACCAGACTCCACTTTATGTTTTTAGAGAGAAAATGGCCGCGTCGCTTTTATCAGACTCCACTTCATGTTTTTTCCCTTGCCCTCTCCCCTTCGTTTTTTCTTCGGTTCCTTTCTTGCTCACCTACCTTTCGTGTTCCCCCTCTCAAGTACTTTTGCTTACGTACTCCGATTTGGGAGAAGCAAAATATAAATTGGTATGGCGATTAATTTGGCACGTTAAGACATTGAGGTTCCTTTCTTTTCCGTTTGAAATATGTCATGTGTTTGGATTAAGATCTTCTATTTCAATATCTATTAAATTTCCTTTCAAAATCTACTGTATTCAAAATATTGCCAAAAATGGGATTTCGAAATTTTCCCGTAATATTAAGTTGAAAACCTTGATATAGAAACATGTTTTAATATTAAAAGACGTACCCTAATAAAAAGCACCCCGGGGCTGACTAGTTTTTATTATTAGGGGGTGAATCCCTCAAATGGTACCTTCATTTTCAAATTGTTTTCGAAAGGGGATAAATTAAAAATAAAATTGGCCAGTGGATTACAATACATTGACAACTCGCAGTTGGCATTCCGGATGGGTGTCAGAAGGAACAAAACGCAATATTCAGGTTTTGAAATGAACTGATATTCAAGTTGCTTTGATTTTCTTCACTTGAGAACTCAGACTTTCACAGGACACAAAGCATGAGCCGTTCTTCATAGCGAAGTTAGCGAAATGATCCATGGCTGCAAGAGCCTGTGTGTTTTTGGTAATACCTCCACAAAATGGAAATAGAATCTAGTTGTTTGTTAGATTTAAATCTTGTTAGCGCATTCCCTTGGATCAAATTGAAGAATTGAACGAGGGGATGTTCGAGCGTGGATCCTGTTCTTTTTGGCTTAATGTTTCCGCGTTGTATTCCGCAAACATGTCATGTTGGTTTGTCAATTTTGATCATGTTACTCCCAATCAAAACCACCAATTTCGTTGGTTAAACCCCCCACTGCTTCGAGGACAAGTGGCCAAAGATGCCCCGCAGCTCGCGTGACTGGACTTGTGTGGGCCCGATCAGGAAGCTGCGAGCGATCTTGCCGTTGAAACATGTTGAAACCCATGGAACCACCACTTTTGCAGGTAATTTGATCAGTTTTTTTTGTCAATATTTGTCCTGTCAATCCATTGGCCGCCAAGGTTAGTGCTGCAGAATAGCTGTGGCACATCAAATCCGTCACACGACCGGAGATGTGCTGACGTTCATTTTGGACATCGAAAATGGGACAGGACGAAGATTGAAACAGTGAATGGTGTCCCTAAGACAGTCCAAACATTGGTATTTATTGATATTTGGATTTGGGTTTGCCAAATAGAGATCCCCCAAAAGGTGCATTTTCATGAGAAAAGGATTACAGTATGTACATGAAAAAAGTGGTTACCCTGAAAACTTGGGTACCCTGTTTTCAGATGAACCCCATTTTGTATGTGGGGCGGTAGTTAAACCAACTGGTGTTTCCAAGAGCAGTGGAAGTGAATTCGACCATGCTGAATATACAATACACGGACTATGCCGCGTTCTTGCGGAATAGGTTGGCGAAACACAGAACTGCCCTCAATTTGCAAGTTGTTCTAAAATTTGGAACCCAAGGACACAATGATGTTTCGTCATTATCCAGTTTTGGGCAATCCCTCCATTTTGAGACCCCATTTGGTGGCAAAGAACATTTGAACACTGAGATTTCGTCCAGATTTTAAGCGCTTGCTCATGGTTTCTCTTTTTATGTTTGTGGCAAACAAATATGCCATTTGGAGTATCCTGGAGTTATCCTGGTATACCAGATATAGGGGTCCCATGGGGTCCCCCAAAAATGATAAAAAATGTAGAACATGAAAATCCAGGATGTTTTCTCGATCATCATTTGCTTCCGACTGTTCTGAATCGATCGGGGCTACTGCATCCGTTGGCATCAGTTCCGCCCTGTGGCTCCGCGACAAAGCGAGGTTTAGCTGCCAGGATTTTCTCGTGCCATGGGCCGTTTCTGTCGTATTCCAACTCAGGAGCCTTAGGGAAAATTGGAAACCAAGGAAGAACTTGGGAACGAACTTGGGAACCCAACATAACCCAACCATTTTTTTCAGGGATGTAACCTTAAGATACCTTGGACTTGGGAAATTGGACAAATCAACTGCTGGTTCTTTTTACACGCATAGAAACTCCTGGTTTCATCACAATTTTTCTGTGAGTTCCATTTACATCGCAGGACATGGCGCCAGCGCCTACTGAGGTTGGCAACATCGCGGTTCCCCTCAAATCTGCCAGAAAACCATCAACATTTGTTTTACGATTGGGGGTTTGACATTTTGTTACGACGCATTTGAGTTGTGTGAATTCAATAAATGGCACCCATCACAACATTTTCTGAAATCGGGACCTACTACTGAAGCACATGCTCGAAATATCTCGAAATCAATTTTTTCGAGCAAGACCAGTTTGGTTTCAGCTCGCAAAAAAACTCGCCACCGTTTGACTGACTTGGGAAGCCCAACTGAGTCCTTTCCGCAGGCGCTCCCCATTCCAGAGGCTTGGGGCCGTGATCTTCCAACTTGTGGAGCTTAGAATCCCATGGCCGCCATGGCCCATAGTTATACCATGGCCCATACCCATTCTACAACAATCAAGGTAGCTATGACCTTATGGGTATAGCACAACTATGACATCACATCCATTAATAACTAGCTAGTTATTCACCATACACCCATTAAGAACCCCTGGCCCAAGTACTGTACCCGAACTGCTGGCAATTTCTAGGTGCCGGTGTCCACTGAAGACCTCTTTGCCAAGCGTCCTAGAACCAAGAAGGCACCGATGGTAGGGGATGGATATGGGTTTGCCTTCAGATAGGCCATGATAGGCCTAACATCTGGGTTTTGATCATCATTTTCCCCACACAAGTTGCAATTTTGGGGTATCCCCCAAGTCACGGGACAAACCCATATTAATGCCAGCAACCATGGTGGTTATTTACTTATTCAGGTATTTTGGCATTAGGAACCTTTACAATCCAATCGACAAGCAATCAATTCAACGGATTTTGATAGTCCTTCAACGGAGTTTTCACAAATTTTGAGAGAACTCTTGGAACTTCTTACTGGATGATCGCATCTCAGGTCTGCTTGAACTGTTTATCTTGCCAGGACTGGGTGAAGAAAGCACGCTCTTCTGCCACAGGTTTCCCACTCATCTGAAAATCGGGATCTGAGGGAGTCTCAGATTTATTCAAAGATCCATATATGATTTTCATTGATTTTCAATCACGAACTCATAGTTTGGGCGAATTTTGGGCTTTCCCTGCGATTTTTTTGAACAGTTGCATGTGGCTTAAACAGTCAAGCAGAATTTGGAGGCTTTAAACAGATGACCAACATCCCAACAGTGCAATCGCAAGGATGCTGCAGCAGTAAGAATCAATATCAATCGACGTGGGCCAGTCCATCAGTGATAATTCATGCTCCTCAAACTGGCTTTCCGAAAGGTTGCCTGGTTTGATTCTCCCAGTATCTATGCTTTTTGTAGTGAGGAAATGGCCCGGGGAATCTGGGGCAGATATCCTGAGAGCAAAAGTCAGGTTGAAACCGCCTACTTCAGGTACGCAAACCATCAAAGCTTCGAAGGGTCGCTCTTTCCAGGCTGCTGAACTTGGATTTTTCGAGGCATGTTTGGATATTTTTGGATGGAAGGACTAGTCAGTTATTTAACATGGAAACTGAAGAAAAGGGGGTTCCCAAAAGATGATTTTACCTGATTTTACCTGTTAAATTTCCTGGATTTGATAAGAAAATGGAGTTCCCAAAAGAAAATGGGCTTCCCAAAATGTTAACATTTTACTACTGGATATGTCCTTTTCTCGGATTCCATGTCAACTTCTTGGAAACTCCACAGTCTGTTGGAAATCCTTGGGTCGTTCATTCTCGCGCTGTGAGTTGGAGTTGGAAATTATGTGTGATCAAGAAATGACCGATCACAGTGGGTTTACCCTCTGGTAAACAGCCACATAACGAACTGGAAAATCACCATTTTGAATGGGAAAACTCACTATTTCAATGGCCATTTTCAATAGCAAACTCTTAGTTTACCAGAGGGTAAGCGGTATACGTATTCTCAAATCAATCTGAGCCCAGAGAAGAATTTTCCAGAAATATTGTGGATGGAAGAAATCCTGCACCAGTTGGCAGTTGGTAGCTCTTGGCAACTATGAAACAGTGATGATGGGATATGGGATAAACATGGATAAACCATCAACTGGTGCAGGATTTCTTCCATCCGCCATCCACAGCTCAATGTTTCTTCCAACTGTCTTGGGATAGCCCCAGCAGTGTGGGGCGTTTCGAGGCTGCGAGTGCGGCACCCATGGCAATGCAGACTGTGCAGAGCTAAGATTTGGCATGACCCAATCAATGGTTGACAGTGGTTGACTGGTCAGAATCTTTTGGAATTGGGACCTTTTTTCGGCGGGTCAATGATTTTTTCGTGCGCCGAGTTTTGGGGCAGATTTTGATCAATTTTAAAAGTGACTCAAGTTTCAAGGGTCTTGTTGCTGCGGATCATCCAAATAAGTTCATGTGCAGATATGGGATGTGATGGAGGCTGGGATGAAGCAATCTTCAAGTTTTTTCCTCTTCGATTCTTGTTGCCAAGCCGTGACGCAACGTGATTGCCTTGGTACCACGGACTTGCAGCGCTTCTCAAGCAAGGCTTTTATTGGGAATTTTATTCATCATTTTGGTGGAGATGACTATCCCACATAACAACACGGTTTTGTTGAAAACTGCGATTAACACGATTTCACACATATTCATACGGTTTCAACAAACAACATGCCCAACATGGTGCTGTTTTTTCGCAGTGAAACCAGCACTTTTGAAGCACTTTGATAGATTGTTTGCCAACCATTGCCATTTTCCAAGACTCATCTTGCCACCCAAAAGTGCTTTCACCAGCCATCTTTCACTTTGCCGTCGCCAAGCGCTCAAATCATGATCCAAGCGAACAAAGCCACGGTGGTCACGGAGTTTCACAAGCAAAGTTTAGAGGTGCGAAACATGGAACTGGACTTCTACCTCTTGGTCTTTGAACGGATCTCCACCATTTCAGCCCTACTGGCGGGTTTTGCCTCAACAGCCATTCAGGTTGAGGTTCCGGAAGGATCTTCCCCCATTTTGAAGACTTGCTATCTGCTGTTCGCGGCTACAGCACTGGGAGCGCATCTGCTGGTGGTGGTGGTGTGTACCATGTGCACCATGTGGGGTCCCGGCCATGCCCTACGTGGCCGCGATGCCAACTGTGTGGATCATGCTGTGGCTGTCTTGGATGCAGCTCAACGACAGATGGAGATGTTCTTCTTCTTGGGCTACTGGGTGGTTTCAGAATATAGTAATCCTCTTAGTAACCCATAGTTACTTGTAAAAGATAGAAAAGTAACTCATCAAAATGAGTAGGGGCTTACTTTTCTATCTGGGGGTTACTATAAAGACGATCAGTATAAAGCTGTTATCTTTCATCCCACCATTTGGGATGATTCTAAGCAAAAAACTTTTCAGTTGCCAGATCACCAGATCGCCAGGTTTGATTTCCTACTTCCTGAGCTGCATCTTCCTGGTCTGTTTACTCTTCGATCTCAAGGGCCGTATCTTGGTGTGTTCCATCTTCCTCCTGACCTTGATCTGGCTCGCCAGGAAGGTGCTTCGCATAGGGCAGGTCCTAAGGCCCGGAAGGTGGACCAGTGGCCACATCCACGGCAGCGCCGTGAAGATTGGCGAATTGATGGGAGATGATGCGCTCACGGCGGAGCACGGGGTGTCAGCCAGCTTCGCCACGAATTTCTGAGGAACGATTTGGATGGTGGGATGGGAACATAAATTGGAATAAACGGAATCCATGGAAAAAGGCCACATCACATTTTGACATAGCCTCTGGTAAACTAACATAAACTAACAGTTTGCTATTGAAAACGATGAAACATATCATTTATACTCGATTTAGTCATCAAACATGGTAATTTTCCAGTTCGTTATGTGGCTGTTTACCAGAGGGTAATCTCCATTGATATCCTATAAATATCCCATATCTGGTGAAAATTATGGCTTCTATGTCCATGATTACCCTCTGGTAAACTAACATAACTATGGAAAATCCCCATTTTTAATCGGTAAATCCACTATAAATGGCAATTTTCAATAGCTATGTTAAATTACCAGAGGGTATCCCATTCTAGTCTTTTGACCATGACAGGCCGCGCGGACCAGCTCTCTGGAGCCTCTCTGGAAGCTTTGCTGAACCCCCTGAAGGCGATGGGCTTCAGTGAGGGCTAACGAACCAGCAGAATTTGTTGGTTACGAAATCCATTCAAGACTCTCCAATTTCTGGGCCAATAGTGTTGAACCACACCCATATATACATATATAAGACAGAATATATATATATATATCCATTTGATGATGTCTCAAACCTGGATATCTCATTCCATCCCTTGTGAATCTGGTGAAAATTCATCCCTTTTTTTCGCCATTGAAATGGCCGTCATAAAAAAGGCGTATCGGCATTTGGCACAGAGTCATCATTGGGTGTCAACCCACCATAGATAAGACGGGTATCCAAATTGATACAAATTGTCCTATACTGGTATCAAGACACCATAGATTGTCATAAATTGGTGTGAATGTCATGGGGATAATCCACTGATTAGTGGATTAGTGTGCCAACTTGGATAATGCGGAGGATGATCGGCTCCACAATGTCGTCGAATGGAGGAGTCTGTGCAAGTGTTGGACAAGTGTTTTTAGTGGAGTGTTATGATTTGACCTTGGATTTTCGGGAATGTTGGTTGATGTTGGTTGATGTAGACGTTATAAATCCTCATTCTTTCCAGGCAATTCATTACCCATATTTGGCTTTGATATTCAGAGGTATTACTGTATTACTAACCTATAGTTTGCAGAAAACTCACATGGAACCCGAGATGGAGTTGTTTGTCTTGAAGTGAAAAAGATTGAAGAGAAGGAATCCTTGAGGTTTGCAAAGCAGGCAAACACATGACACCAGCACCATGATTTTCTGTGGGTCCAAAGCGAAGTTGATAAACAATGGTAAACACCCACGGATGCTCTGCAGTGCGGTTCAAGCACTTGCCTATTTTTTTAAATGTTGAATGCACATACACGGCAAGAACATGTTGACTTCAACAGTGACAATGCTATACACATATCATGCTAAGAACAAGGTTGATGCAGTTGATGATTATTTATGCATGATGAACATGTTCATTGCAGGATGTCGGATATACACGGAACCCAACTGCAACTTTCAAAGTCACCAACGTGTAGATCCTGCAGCACCAGGGTTGTGCCATTGTCAGAAACCAGCCTGGCTCAGTGTGGGCCATAGTGCCACAATGGAAACCCTATCCTTTGACATCAAACATACGATGGAAGAAATCCTGCATCACCTTGGATGGTTGAAACCCCATCAATAGTGGGATAAATTTACAGTTTACCAGTTTGCCAATTGGTGCAGGATTTCTTTGACATCAAAATACATGCAACATATGAAACATATGAAACATCAGCCATGAACAGTATGGATCCGAACATGATGGGCATGTGGGGAATGGGTGGCGCCTCAGCAGCAATCAATGGAGGAGTCCATGGAGCCACTGGTCGACCAGACCCATTGTTGGTCACTGTGATAACCCACTGTGATAACCCCTCCAAAAACGTTGGCACATTGAATTTTCCTATGTTTTCTTGATTTTTCTTGATGATAGTGTGTTGCAGCTATGGGAAACATATGGAAAAATTGTAACTTTTCGTGCTATGCTACAAGAATCCCAAGCCCAAGCTGCGCAGCTTGAGCCGCTTGAGCCGCTTGAGCCTGGCCATTTTTTCAAGTTATGGACCGTCACCAGGTATGCAAGCCATGGCTGCCATGAACAACATGGCCATGAACAACATGGCTATGATGGGTTGTGGCTGGGCAGATGGCTGTGATGCTGGGAAGATGCTGAAAGATGGATTCTAACCCAGAGGATTTTTTTTGAACGGGCACAAGTCAGAATAGAGGTTATGACGGTTATGAATGTCACCTTCAGATTTTGGGGAACCCATTCAGAATTGAGGTCACCTGTCACTTTTTTTTTTGTTTTTTTGGGACGTTTTCTGAGATTCGCCCTTACCAGGTGGTTGGAATCCGCCGCCCCGACCTGTGTTTTTGTTAGTCGGGATTGGTGGGACTGGTCGAGAATGGTCATGGCTTAAACATGCTTAAACCATCCATAGATACTCGTAGATACTAAACATGATCCATAGATACTCATGACTCATAGATACTCATAAATTTAATTTTTAGATACTCATAGATACTCATAGATACTCATAAATTGATGGCCTGACGAACTTGACCCAAACGGCCCAAAGTTGAGATTCAACTTCCTGCCCTCCAGGGACACAAATTCAAGGTATGGGACATAGGTCAGCAAGGGGCCATTAGGCAGCAAATTCGATTTTTGGGGTTGTTGTTTGCAACCATCCATATCTGGAGTACCTTCATTTCGCCCATCCCATACCCAATCACTTTTTTAAATCCATCCATCCTACCTTTTTTGGGAAAATGATGGCTACACCAAGAAACCATCTGGCTGCCAGGGCCATGGCTATGGCCGGTATGCAGGCCGTCAGGGGCGTGGTTTAATCAAATCATTGGGTAAACCTTACCTGAAAATGATGGGAAAATCCATTGGAAAAAAAATTCCAAACGACTGATTTTTCCAATCCATTGAAAATTGTCCATCGGCAAACACATCGAATCATGTTTTCCAACAGGAAAAAAGAAGCATTTGGGTGTATAGTGGTAAGTGGTACCAACCGCTTAGTACTACATATTCCCAGTAAAACTTTTGGCCATGGCATGCCATGGCGAGTTTTGATGCATAGGTTTACCCTCTGGTAATTTAACAGTTGGCTATTGAAAATTGTGATTTATAGTGGATTTTCCCATGAAAAATGGGTATTTTCCTGTTCGTTATGTGGCTGTTTACCAGAGGGTAACCAGTTTCCACTCCCTTCTGTTGGACTGTGGGGAGCCATAGAAGCCATGTTGGAGACGTGGCGCCTGGCGCCTTCCGCAGGCCTCGGTTCCCTTGACGAGCCTAGCAACTTCCAGTGTGGTTGCCGAAGGATCAGGACCAGGGGCCGAAAAAAAAAAACTGGGTGACCTCAATGATGGGTCATTAAATGTCCCCATTGAACATCACCCAACCATTAGGTATATGGTCTATAATGGCTACTATAAGGTGATGTCCAATATACCCAAAATGGGACAGTTACCAACCACTGTCAATGGTAACGAGTACTTGCTGACGAAGAATTCTGGGCATAAGCTTTGTGATACATGTGATAAGCCTAAGTTGGGATATAGCACTTTAAGGTCTTATCCACTACTGGAACTGGCCAAGTACTACCAGATCCTTCTGCCCAGTGCCGGCTTTTCACCTGATCCTTGGTTTCCTGATTGATGGTAGCCCAAAATCATCCAAAATGGATTGTGAATGGGAAAAAACCCATGGTTTGGGGTACCCATATTTCAGGAATCCTCCATATGTGCAGATATATATATGACATTATCCGCAATTTGGGGAAGAACACCCTCATCTCTATGGATTTGCCCCGAGTGGCTGTTCACATCGCTGTAGGAATCTTCATTTTTTGCCCCCCAAAAATTACGATTTTTCACAGGTTTCAGCATCGATTTGTCAACAAAAACCCACAGATCCTTCCTGCTGTTGGTCAAATTTCCCCCTACCCTCTGGTAAACTAACATAGCTATGGAAAATCACAATTTTTAATGGGAAAATCAACTATAAATGGCCATTCTCAATAGCTATGTTAGTTTACCTTCCCCTATTTTTGTCCGCCCGAGGCGAGGAAGGTGCCCGGAGCAAGGCATCCGGAGCCCCGCCAGCCATTCCGCCAGCCGCCCTGCCCGACGCTCCCACGGCACCGCCGCCTGCGCCGCCTGCGCCGCCTGCGCCGCCTGTGCCTGCGCCGCCTGTGCCTGCGCAGCCGACACAGGTGGAGCTCGCTGGGACCTGGCCCAAGATTTCAGCTAACCCTCTGGTAAACTAACAGTTTGCTATTGAGAATGGCCATTTATAGTTGATTTTCCCATTAAAAATGGTGATTTTCCATAGCTATGTGGCAGTTTACCAGAGGGTAACCCTCTGGTAAACAGCCATAACGAACTGGAAAATCACATGTTTTCATGGGTAAATCAACTATTTCGACTGGGGCATTTTCAATGTGTGAAATTTCCAAATGATTCAGATGCTATATTTTAAGGTGGAAGTCTTAGAATTCAGATTGGTGATGGTTTGACCCCTGGTGGTTTGAACCAGTTTTCAGTTTTTTCTACGGAAAACAAATGGGATGATGATCCCAAGTGACAAATATGTTAAATATGTCTTTTCTTGGGTTGAAACTGCCAATCAAGAAAAATTGACCCAATACATTTGGCTTTCTGACTAAATCACTTTTGAGAATTGGTTGATTTGTAGGAAACCTCCACTGGGGGATCGTTTAGGGGTTGATATGCAAGAAAGGTTTACTCTGTGAACATCTTAAACCATCCAATCTTGAGGGGAATCATGTTGAACCAAGTTTAATTTGCATGTGTGTGGGACTGGGTAAAATCGACACCCAAAACTGGATTTGACTAGATTTGGGTTGGTATATAGTTTCAGATTTCAAATGGTTATAAGTTACAATTAGTATGATGTTCAATGTTGCGGACTATGAATGAATGTCTTTGCAACGAAGCAAGATCTGGAATCAGCCCTGCAGAAAATGGGTATGATTCATGACACGTTTTTTTTTGGTGGTGATTTCCACCGAACACTGGGCGTATTTGGCTATGGCGGCTATGGCTTGTTGGACCCCCCAAAAAAAGATACCCTCTGGCTATTTAACACAGCCATGGAAAATGGCCTATTTATAGATGGTTTACCTATTAAAAATTGTGATTTTCCATGGCTATGTTAAATAGCCAGATGGTAATCCATTTTTGTGGGTCGGTAGTCCATGTTCTCGTTTTCGAGCCCAAACTCGCCAAATCTCGGGACATGGGCCATTTGCATAGGGAATTATGATGAACAAGTGGATGGAATGAGGTTTTCCGATATATTTTTTCAGGTAGCCTCTGGTAATTTAACAGTTTGCTATTGAAAATGACCATTTATTTATAGTGGATTTTCCCGAAAACGGTGATTTTCCATAGTTATGTTAGTTTACCAGAGGGTAGCAAACCCATGTGATGATTGTGCCACAGATTGAATCCGCTCGCTGTTGCAGGTGAAGAATCCGCCGCGGACTGCAGGAGGCGGAAACACATTCCGCCCAAGGGGCTTCTAATTGGGAGATATTTATGCCACTTTCTTTTGGGCAAATCAGTAAAACCTTCGAGATAAGATTGAACATATTGGAATATATTGAAATGGTTCGATGCAGAAGATGCAATTAATCCATATTAATCCAGTCATTTTTGATTTTGCAGTCAACATGCGACCTGCCGTGGCATGACCTTCGACCGGTGGGGGATATGCCCAAATCACCCGAGTTTAACAAACTAAGGGAACAACATGGAAATTGCAAGAAACATCAGAAATGATCATAGATCCACTAGTTACACTAGTTGATGGGATTCCTATATAATGTCCTTTTCTTCAAAAAAAAAATGGGATCATGACCATGATCTATTACTATGGCCATGATCATAAGCCATGATTTTCCCATCATTTTCCGCTAAAAGTTCGGTGAATCCCGCGGGGAAATATCGAAATGTCGCCTCCAGTCACGGTGATCATGACCATGACGGCCGAGAACGACCAGGGCTACATCGTGGAGAAAGACGAAGAGGACAGGATCCCCTAGGGCCCTAGGAAGTTCCCAAGGAAAAATAACTTCCATTTATAGGGCAGGTCCTATTGCCAATCATTGCCATTTAGGGCTTCAATGACATTTCTAAGGTTCAATCGTGAATTATTGACCTTCACACATGAGCGCGCAATGACTTGAGTGATATATCACATGATGAAGGTTAATATTGGACCCCAAAGTGATGTATAGAGCGCTATTCAATGTTGATCAGTGGGCATCGAACCTGGTTCTTTAATCCTATCTCCATGCTTGTTGCTAAAGCCCTGCAAATGTTCATCACCGATTGGAATACGATGATTGTTTTCCCCTGATGAACCTTTAGTTGTTCATTGTTGATAAGAATATTTTTTTCCAATACGATAAATGTTATTCCATTGTTTTGTATTGGAAGATCCTTTTTGAATCTTCGAGGCATGTCCAATTGTTCTGGCGTTTCACTAGTATGTTTGTCGAAGGTTTTGCCAAGTACGTATTATAACTATAAGGATCCCCAATAGCCCAGTATAAGTCCCTATTTCATCACCAACCAAGAATGGTATTTTGATGTATCTTCTTCATGGTTGGAGCTGAAGTTCCTTCATTTCAGAGTCATCCTTGGGCTCACGAGCCTCAGATCATCAACGAGATGCTGGACACCGATTGGTCGCACTTTCTTCGACTGGCGGGATGCCTCAGCTGGTGATATTTCAGCCATGAATTACACGTTGCTGTAATTTGCCATCACATGAATCACATGGTCTAATATGATCTAATGATATCTAATGGGATTTCATAGGAATTAGCAAAGATCAGGATATATCGAACGTTTTTTTCATGGGGTTGATAAACTAACTGGGAGGCAACACCAGGGATTGGGATGGATGCCATGGAACTTGACCACCTTATTTGGGCTCCAGATATTTACCCGCCATATTAACCCTCTGGTAAACGTTTACAGTTTGCTATTGAAAATGACCATAGAAATAGTGGATTTACCCATTAATAGCATGGTGATGTTCCATAGTTATGTTAAATTACCAGTTTCCTCTCCCTTTTTTCAGGTGCATTGTTGAGGACATATATCAGTTTTAACTGCTCACCACTGGATGATAGCAGCTGCTCTACCTGCAGGGACCCTGAATGGCGCTGTGCTGGAATTGCTGCCCTCTTTGTCGAAGATGATGATGTTCCGATTGAAAATGGAGGCAGAATCTATACCCAGCCATTGTTCTTTGCAGAGATGAGAACATTGTACAACACATATAATCCATTGTATATCATTGTATAATATCCAATGAAATCCATTGTATCCAAAATGAAATTGGGTACAGAGTATTGTTTAAAGTGACTGACGTGTACGTTTCATCGGATTTGGTCATTTTTCATTGAAAGTATGTGTCGCAATCGTCAGTGTGCCCGCAGTGCAGCTTGCATGTTTCAGTTGGAAGAGCTGCATGTTTGAAACATGAGAGACACAATGTAAAACTTTAGGTGCTAATGAAACAATGGCACCAGAACATAACTGTAGTTCATGCGAGTTTAGTTTTTTCCGGGATCCCCGTATCTGGGAGTTCCAATTATTTCAGTGGATACATACATATAGTATTATATACATACACACATAGATTTACAGGAATCATATCGGAACATCCCAAATCTATAGATTTATGAAATCATAGGAATGGAAATCTATCTTGATTTATAGGACATGTTACATCCTCGGATGGAAATCCTATATATCCTATATATATCCTATATATACATAGATTTACATCCCAACATATCCCAACTGATGGAAATCCCCATTTTTCTGCCCCGAGGTCGGCCCAGATCCGGAGGCTTCGATGGGACGAGGTGCGACGAAAAGTGATCGAATTCATCAGATTTTTGAGATGAAACGCTGCCAAGATATCATGGTTTTTGAAATACATTTATATATTATATCATATATATATATATCAATATATATATATATCAATATATATATATACATATATTCATCTTGATGAGATATCATTATATATATATAATACACATATACATATCATGAACCGGATGACGAACCAAAACCCAACAAAAACATCATCCCAAGAGCCACAGGAAACGTTTTTCCACAGCCAGGTTCAGCCGTCGCTATTGGTGTCCAAGAGGTTGCCGAAAAGATCAGCGAGGCGCTGCGATCGGACGGCGATTGTGAACATCCCCTATACGGCCAGGGAGGTTTTTATTGGGAAATCCCATTTTTATATTGGGATTATTGAAAAAATATGTGATTATTATTGGGAAATCCCATAAATCAAAATCCATTATTATTTATAAATGGATGTTTATAGCTGGGAAAATCATGAAACTATATTATATATATGGGATGTTCAAACGTTTGCCATGTTTTTTATTACACCGAAGGGTAACCACCCAAACTTTTTTTCAACGGTTGGAGTACAGCAGAAATGTGAAGGATCGATACTTGATGACAATTGCAAACAAGAACTTGGCTGGTTGAATAGCAACCATTCTGTTGAGGAATTTCCCCTTTGACCTCATAGAGGAGTTGCTTTTTACTACAGTACCAAGAGAATGGGGTCACCCCATAGAAGAAAACCGATGGCTCTCAGATTCACCTCCGTCATCAAACATGGCTGGAAAAATCGCTGTATAGATGATCTTCCCAGCTATAAACACCTCCAGTTTGGGGGATTTCGCAGATTCAACAACTTTGATGACACCGGAGTTAGACATATTTTCAAGTTACCCTCTGGTAAACAGCCACATAACTATCGAAAATCACCATTTTTAATGGGAAAACCCACTACAAATGGCCAATTTCAATAGCTATATGATTGTTAAATTACCAGAGGGTAGACAATCTCCAAGCCGAGTCCGACTCACTTCCCATCGAGGCGCAGGCTCTCTTTGTAGTGCCGCAAGTCGGCAAGACGGGTGAGGCGGGAGATCGTGTTCGAATTCCCCCGAGGTCATTGGATGGTAAAATGCCAGAAATCAACGAGCTAAACGGGGGGGGATTTGACAGCCACGGATTACTGGTGATTGTACCCATAGGATCCATGTATGCCATATATGGTAACATTTGAGGTATATTGATGGTAAATGTTACCATATATGGCATACATGGATCCTATGGGGTAGATAATGTTTCATAATTTCTCCAGGTTTCCTTCCCATCATTTCCTTCTTTTTTTCCAAGTCTGGGCTGGAAAAAAACTGCTGGTGACTCTTGATGAAGATGTCAAGGCCCAACACGACTGGTACCATGTGCTGTTCGTTCTTGGGACAGGAACTTGCTGTGTCCGCAGCCATGGGTGGTGGAAGAAGTTACATCCTCTCCACCATCCATGAGTTGTACCAGGAGAGATCTCCCATGGCCATCATGGGACCCGATGGAAGCTGTGTTCAACACCATCCCGAAAGGGGGGTCAACAATTTTGAGATTTTGAGACATGCCCAAATCAAGGTGCTCATGTTTTTTTTTGGATATGGATGAGCATGGATAAACCCTGGCAGACCAAATCCCACAATGGCCAAGATTTCAGGATAGTTTTCACAGCATGGAGGCACCAAGAGGGGGTTGTTGATCAAGGAAAAAGACAGGTATGTGCGATTTCAATGGATAGAACATGTTCATTTCTGTTGGGTTTAGGTTTTCACGGAGATTAAATGTTCATCACCTTTTAAAAAAATAGCAGCTCAACAAACCATGGGATATCTGAGGCTCTAACCGATGGATTTTATGGATTTTCGACCTTTCATAATTGGTAGCACCCTCTCATTGTTTTTGATTACATCATAGTTGCATCAGTTGCACCCTCACTATATCCCTGTTTACAGTATTTATATTGTTTAATATCCTTGTAAAATCACACTATTTACAGCTTATTACCCATCAGGGTATGGATCAACGTTGTTGATATTGGGGGTTTGTTGCCATTTTGAGGTTTTCCAATGAAGGTAGCAGGATGACGAGTCCTGACTCATGGCTTCTGGCATTCGACCATGGGCCAGTCAGATCGCCGAAGCGATCGAAGGGTGGGAACGGTGGCCAGACCTGTATAGGAAGCTGGTGATTGCCCAAAAGAAAGCTCTAGCAGCTCACCAGAAACCCAGGAAGCAGTTGCACAGCGTGATGCCAGGCAGGCGGCGTATCCTGTCAGGCTCTGTCTGGCATGCATGGACATTCCTCCATCTGAAGGGTATAGCCGACTGAAGTCGGTCCATGGAGCTTTACGCCGCAGCGTCCTCCTCAAACAGCAAAAACCCAAGCTGTGGGGACCTCTAGACAGAGGTCACACGGAGCTCAAAGACTACATGGCAGGCTTCCTCAAGTCACGGGTGATGGACGCCTACACCAGATGCAAGCCCAGCTAGGGGTCATTCACCTGGTGAGTTTCGTGGACTTTTGGCAAGACGAATCAGGACAAGAAAGAAGTGATGATCAACTTTCCAATCCTTTCTGCATCTGCAAACTGGGATGTACGGCGTTGCCCTTTTCGCAACGGAAACCAATTCGCTGATGCCCGGATCAGAAACTATGCCCGGCGAACCTTCACCACTTTCCATTGGCATCGCTTCAGTGGCATCTACATCGTCTCTAATGCGAAACGTGCTGAGCTTGCAGAGAGAGAGAGAGAGCTACGCACCGAGCCTTGAAGGACCTACGTGCCCCATTTCCCAAAAGCAAAGAGCCATACTTCTTCAAGGGCACTAACGCTGTGAAGCAGGTGCTGCAAGAGGAGCTCCAACTCAGTACTGAGGAGCTGCTCAGCTCGCAGGAAGAAGATCGAAGGCGCGCCAGAAAAGCAAGACAAACAGGAGAAGAAGAGGTGTCTCCAGGCTTCTGACAGAAACTGCCATGCTGCAGCGAATCAAAAAAGTGGCCAAAAGATCTTCAGTTCCTCGCATTTTGACGACATTCGCGGGTTGTTGCGCAACTATACCCCATCTTTGAATTTTTGACCAACAGTTAAGTCGTGCAGGAAGGGCCCCCCCAGTTAGAAGTTGGTTTGTGACCAGTTCAAAAAATAGTTCGAATTGCCATGCCATCCAATTATATTTATAGATGTGTTTTCTTCACCACAACCCCTAGTTCCATCAGCTATAGCCACCTCGGCTAACGTGGTGTATATAATCATCATAAACCCTAGTTATATCAGCTACCAAAGGTACCCACAGAATCCGTGATTATATAAATCATTAAAAATCACCAGCTCAGCGATCCCCAGGAGGTCAGCAAGTGGCGTTGTGCCGCCATCCTGAAGGGTGCGGCGCCTCTCTCCTCCTCCAGGAAACGCGCAAGGCACCGACTGGCGCAGCGGTGTCAAACATGGTTGGGAAATCCCCAAATTCCAAGGTGCGTATAATGGGAAACTCATGTACATGTATGGGACAATCTTTGTAATCATGGGAAAATCTGTTATATCATGAATCATCATAGTTTTCCCCATTCGTTCATTCATGCATTCATTCATTCATGCATGCATGCCTTTATATATTTCGGTTCATTCACTGCTTCGCTCATTCGTTCACTCAATCATTCAATTCAATTCAAGTCAAGTCAGTTCAATTCAAATCAATTCAATCTTTCATTCATTTTCTGCAATTTATTCATTTCAGACACTTCAATTCTTTCCAGCTCGCCAACAGGTCCTGTAAGCAAACTGGTTCCTATAGTCATGTCATGTCCTATTTTTGAAACTTCCGCCCTGGCGCGTGCCGGGCACTACCTGGTATAATATCCAAAAATGTAACAATATTTGTTAATATAGTAAAATATAGTGTTCAAAAGTATGATATATATATTTTGTGTTTATTTAAAATAATAGTTCAATTTTGTATATATATATATATATATGTGGCAGGGACCTTTTGGTATAATGCGACCGTCCTCCTTTCTGATCCCATTTGTTTCCATACTTGTCTCCTTGTCTGTTCCCAACTTGTCTCCTTATTTCTCTATCTCCATTGCGATTCTTCTCTCTGGGTGCTTTCGGTCAAAGGAATCTCCTTGTCTCCCGTTCCTCACTTCTCTCTCCATTGCTCAGTGTTCTTCGTTCTGGTGGCTTTGGGACAGGACTCAAGTCCCATCTGTTTTCGTACTCGTCTCTCTACTTCACTCTCACATGTGGCTGTTCTCTCTGGGTGCTTCCGGGGCACAGTATGCTCCTTGTCCTCTGTCTGTCTCCGTGCTTGTCCCCCTTGTTCTCTCCAACTCATGCCCTTACTTCTCTCTCTCTCTCTCTTGCTATTCTTCTCTCTAGGTGCTTATTTGGACACATGATTCTCTCCGGTTCCTCACTTGCCCTTTCTTGTTCCCTCCAACGTGTATCCTTAATCCCCTCCCCATTGCTGCTGCTGGGGGAAGAATGGATTTCCTGGCCTCTTGTGTTTCTCCCTGCCTTTTTTCCTTTGTTCAGGTCACATTCCCTTACCCTCAGTCTCTACCACGTGTTACCCTACTTACCTTCCTACTTGTCTCCAACTTGTCTCCTTATCCTCTCTCCACTACCGTGCTTCTTTCCAGGTCTCCGGCATTTGGGACGGAGAGGATAGTTTTTCTCCTCTTTCCTTTCTTTCCTTCCTTGTCCCTGTAGTCTTTCCCAGCGCTTTCTTCACTTCTCTCCTCATTCCTGTTGTTCTCGCTTTTGGGACCCAAGATTCCCCCTTGTCTCCCATGTGTTCCCATCTGTGTCCTTATTTAGCCAATTTTTTCCTACTTGCTGTTTTGTCTAGGCTTTAGGACCTCTTCATTTCTTTTTGTCCCTCCCTGTTACTGTTCTTCTTCCTGGGTGCTTCTGGGCACAGGATACTCTTCGTGGTGCTCGATGGCAAAGGATTCTTCTTGCCTCCCATTTGTTTCCATACTTGTCTCCTTGTCTGTTCCCAACTTGTCTCCTTACTTCTCTATCTCCATTGCGATTCTTCTCTCTGGGTGCTTTCGGTCAAAGGAATCTCCTTGTCTCCCGTTCCTCACTTCTCTCTCCATTGCTCAGTGTTCTTCGTTCTTGTGGCTTTGGGGACAGAACTCAAGTCCCATCTGTTTTCGTACTCGTCTCTCTACTTCACTCTCACATGTGGCTGTTCTCTCTGGGTGCTTCCGGGGCACAGTATGCTCCTTGTCCTCTGTCTGTCTCCGTGCTTGTCCCCCTTGTTCTCTCCAACTCGTGCCCTTACTTCTCTCTCTCTCTCTCTCTTTCTCTCTCTCTCTCTTGCTGTTCTTCTCTCTAGGTGCTTATTTGGACACATGATTCTCTCTGGTTCCTCACTTGTCCTCCCTTGTCCTCCCTTGTTCCCTCCAACGTGTATCCTTAATTCCCTCCTCATTGCTGCTGCTGCTTGGAGAAGAATGGATTTCCTGGCCTCTTGTGTTTCTCCTTAACTTTTCTTCCTTTGTTCAGGTCACATTCCCTTACCCTCGGTCTCTACCACATGTTACCCTACTTACCTTCCTACTTGTCTCCAACTTGTCTCCTTATTCTCTCTCCACTACCGCGCTTCTTTCCAGGTCTCCGGCATTTGGGAGGGAGAGGATAGTTTTTCTCCTCTTTCCTTTCTTTCCTTCCTTGTCCCTGTAGTCTTTCCCAGCGCTTTCTTCGCTTCTCTCCTCATTCCTGTTGTTCTCGCTTTTGGGACCCAAGATTCCCCTTGTCTCCCATGTGTTCCCATCTGTGTCCTTATTCAGCCAATTTTTTCCTACTTGCTGTGTGGTCTAGGCTTTAGGACCTCTCATTCTTGTCCCTCACTGTTACTGTTCTTCTTCCTGGGTGCTTCTGGGCACAGGATACTCTTCGTGGTGCTCGATGGCAAAGGATTCTTCTTGCCTCCCATTTGTTTCCATACTTGTCTCCTTGTCTGTTCCCAACTTGTCTCCTTACTTCTCTATCTCCATTGCGATTCTTCTCTCTGGGTGCTTTCGGTCAAAGGAATCTCCTTGTCTCCCGTTCCTCACTTCTCTCTCCATTGCTCAGTGGTCTTCGTTCTGGTGGCTTTGGGGACAGGACTCAAGTCCCATCTGTTTTCGTACTCGTCTCTCTACTTCACTCTCACATGTGGCTGTTCTCTCTGGGTGCTTCCGGGGCACAGTATGCTCCTTGTCCTCTGTCTGTCTCCGTGCTTGTCCCCCTTGTTCTCTCCAACTCGTGCCCTTACTTCTCTCTCTCTCTCTCTCTTTCTCTCTCTCTCTCTTGCTGTTCTTCTCTCTAGGTGCTTATTTGGACACATGATTCTCTCTGGTTCCTAACTTGTCCTCCCTTGTCCTCCCTTGTTCCCTCCAACGTGTATCCTTAATTCCCTCCTCATTGCTGCGGCTGCTTGGGAAAGAACGGATTTCCTGGCCTCTTGTGTTTCTCCTTAACTTTTCTTCCTTTGTTCAGGTCACATTCCCTTACCCTCGGTCTCTACCACATGTTACCCTACTTACCTTCCTACTTGTCTCCAACTTGTCTCCTTATTCTCTCTCCACTACCGTGCTTCTTTCCAGGTCTCCAGCATTTGGGAGGGAGAGGATAGTTTTTCTCCTCTTTCCTTTCTTTCCTTCCTTGTCCCTGTGGTCTTTCCCAGCGCTTTCTTCACTTCTTTCCTCATTCCTGTTGTTCTCGCTTTTGGGACCCAAGATTCCCCTTGTCTCCCATGTGTTCCCATCTGTGTCCTTATTCAGCCAATTTTTTCCTACTTGCTGTTTTGTCTAGGCTTCAGGACCTCTTCATTTCTTTTTGTTCCTCCCTGTTACTGTTCTTCTTCCTGGGTGCTTCTGGGCACAGAATACTTTTCGTGGTGCTCGATGGCAAAGGATTCTTCTTGCCTCCCATTTGTTTCCATACTTGTCTCCTTGTCTGTTCCCAACTTGTCTCCTTATTTCTCTATCTCCATTGCGATTCTTCTCTCTGGGTGCTTTCGGTCAAAGGAATCTGCTTGTCTCCCGTTCCTCACTTCTCTCTCCATTGCTCAGTGTTCTTCGTTCTGGTGGCTTTGGGGACAGGACTCAAGTCCCATCTGTTTTCGTACTCGTCTCTCTACTTCACTCTCATATGTGGCTGTTCTCTCTGGGTGCTTCCGGGGCACAGTATGCTCCTTGTCCTCTGTCTGTCTCCGTGCTTGTCTCCCTTGTTCTCTCCAACTCATGCCCTTACTTCTCTCTCTCTCTCTCTCTTGCTGTTCTTCTCT
>CAMXCT020005108.1:0-22566 GCA_947184155.2 Cladocopium goreaui | reverse complement strand
AACCCTTTGGTAGTGGCCTCCAGCTCACGAAAGGCTCTTGCAACGATAAAGAGTCACTTTTTCCCATCATCATGATACAAAAAACCTCTGAAACCAAGGTGTTTGGCAATAGTGCGGCTTCAACCTACTGAAAGCGCAGCTTTTGCAATGAAAGAGAGACACCGCTTCCCAACATGATGAGCCAACCCACAAAAAACCTCTGAAACCAGTGTGTTTGGCAATAGCGTGGCTTCGACCTAATGAAAGCACAGCTATTGCAATGAAAGAAAGCCACCTCTTCCCAACATGATGAGCCAACCCACAAAAAACCTCTGAAACCAGTGTGTTTGGCAATAGCGCGGCTTCGATACTGAAAGCACAGCTCTTGCAATGACAGAGGGCCACCTCTTCCCAACATGATGAGCCAACCCACAAAAAACCTCTGAAACCAGTGTGTTTGGCAATAGTGCGGTTTCGACCTACTGAAAGCACAGCCCTTGCACTGATAGAGGGTGCCTTCTATCAAATTACGTCGTCGTTGTAGTAGTTGTAGTTGTAATTGTAGTTATAGTTGTAGTAGTAGTAGCAGCAGTAGTAGTAGTAGCAGTAGTAGTAGTTGTTGTAGTACTTTGTAATAGTTTGTAGTATTAGTAGTAATTATTAGTAGTTTTAGTAGTATGAGTAGTATTATTAGTATTAGTAGTATTAGTAGTAGTAGAAGAGGAAGAAGTAGCAGTAGTAGCAGTAGTAGCAGAAAAAGTAGCAGCAGCAGTAGTGATAGTGGTAGTAGCAGTAGTAGTACTAGTAGCAGTAATATTAGCAGTAGTATTAGCAGCAGTAGTAGTAGCAGTAGTAAAAAGTGCCACATTGGAAAAACATATTTGCGAAGTGGATGAGGAAAGATCAGGCAATGTTGATATAGTTGTTGAACTAATTCATTGCTTAATTGATTGCAGTCTGAAGCACGCATATGAAAAACTCATCGCGGCTGGCTGGGGTTTACTAATTGGGGGGGGCGTCCTTTTATTTGTGGGGGGGACACCGCTCAAGGGGGGTAGCCTTTCTGAGCTCCCAAAAACAGCATTTTTTAATTAAATTTTAATTAGAAATCGATCATTTGGGGGATGCGTTTTTTTTTTCCAGTTTTGGCGTCTTGAAAGCAACATTGCAAAAATATATTTGCGAGGTGGATGAGGAAAGATCAGGCAATGTTGATATAGTTGTTGAACTAATTCATTGCTTAATTGATTGCAGTCTGAAGCACGCATGTAAAAAATTCATCGCGGCTGGCTGGGGTTTACTAATTGGGGGGGGCGTCCTTTTATTTGTGGGGGGGACACCGCTCAAGGGGGGTAGCCTTTCTGAGCTCCCAAAAACAGCATTTTCTAATTAAATTTTAATTAGAAATCGATCATTTCGGGGATGCGTTTTTTTTTCCAGTTTTGGCGTCTTGAAATTGCCACATTGCAAAAGTATATTATACTTGCGAGGTGGATGAGGAAAGATCAGGCAATGTTGATGTAGTTGTTGAATCAATTCATTGCTTAGTTGATTGCAATCTGAAGCATGCATACAAAAGAACTTATCGCGGCTGGCTGGGGTTTACTAATTGGGGGGGGCGTCCTTTTATTTGTGGGGGGGACACCGCTCAAGGA
The DNA here is from genome assembly GCA_947184155.2 of Cladocopium goreaui. Lineage (NCBI taxonomy): Eukaryota > Dinophyceae > Suessiales > Symbiodiniaceae > Cladocopium > Cladocopium goreaui. The sequence continues at coordinate 20,932 of CAMXCT020005108.1, read as the reverse complement.
GGGTAGCCTTTCTGAGCTCCCAAAAACAACATTTTTTAATTAGATGTTAATTAGAAATCGATCATTTGGGGGATGCGTTTTTTTTCCAGTTTTGGCGTCTTGAAATTGCCACATTGCAAAAGTATATTATACTTGCGAGGTGGATGAGGAAAGATCAAGAAATGTTGATGTAGTTGTTGAATCAATCCATTGCTTAGTTGATTGCAATCTGAAGCACGCATACAAAAGAACTTATCGCGGCTGGCTGGGGTTTACTAATTGGGGGGGGCGTCCTTTTATTTGTGGGGGGGACACCGCTCAAGGGGGGTAGCCTTTCTGAGCTCCCAGAAACAGAATTTTTTAATTAGATTTTAATTAGAAATCGATCATTTGGGGGATGCATTTTTTTTTCCAGTTTTGGCGTCTTGAAACTGGCACATTGCAAAAGTATATTATACTTGCGAGGTGGATGAGGAAAGATCAGGCAATGTTGATATAGTTGTTGAACTAATTCATTGCTTAATTGATTGCAGTCTGAAGCACGCATATAAAAAACTCATCGCGGCTGGCTGGGGTTTACTAATTGGGGGGGGGCGTCCTTTTATTTGTGGGGACACCGCTCAAGGGGGGTAGCCTTTCTGAGCTCCCAAAAACAGCATTTTTTAATTAGATTTTAATTAGAAATCGATCATTTGGGGGATGCGTTTTATTTTCTAGTTTTGGCGTCTTGAAATTGCCACATTGCAAACATATATTTGCGAGGTGGATGAGGAAAGATCAGGCAATGTTGATGTAGTTGTTAAATCAATTCATTGCTTAATTGATTGCAATCTGAAGCACGCATATAAAAAAGTTATCGCGGCTGGCTGGGGTTTACTAATTGGGGGGGGCGTCCTTTTATTTGTGGGGGGGACACCGCTCAAGGGGGGTAGCCTTTCTGAGCTCCCAAAAACAGCATTTTTTAATTAAATTTTAATTAGAAATCGATCATTTGGGGGATGTGTTTGTTTTTCCAGTTTTGGCGTCTTGAAACTGGCACATTGCAAAAATATATTATACTTGCGAGGTGGATGAGGAAAGATCAGGCAATGTTGATGTAGTTGTTGAATAATTAATTGCCCAATTGATGGCAACTTCACAAAAAACATCTGAAACCAGTCTGTTTGGCAATAGTGCGGCTCGACCTACTGAAAGCACAGCTCTTGCAATGAAAGAGAGTCACCTCTTCCCAGCATGATGAGCCAACCCACAAGAAACCTCTGAAACCAGTGTGTTTGGCACTAGCGCGGCTTCGACCTAATGAAAGCACAGCTCTTGCAATGAAAGAGAGTCACCTCTTCCCAACATGATGAGCCAACCCACAAAAAACCTCTGAAACCAGTGTGCTGGCAATAGCGCGGCTTCGACCTAATGAAAGCACAGCTCTTGCAATGAAAGAAAGCCACTGGAAGTAATTAGAGGCAATGTCCAGAAGCAGGCAAAGGTAGCTAACATAACAGCAAGACATTGGCAGAGAAAGAGGCACAACACACAAGCATTCAAGCCAGCTGTGTGCCACCCCCGGGCTGCAAGACGCACCCTCCGGGAATCTAAGCCGCTGTGTGCCACCCCCGGGCTGCAAGACGCACCCTCCGGGAATCGAACCTGGGTCCATCGGCCCAAAGCCTATTCAATACCACTATGCCATGGGGGCTTGCCCTACATGGCAAAAAATGGCTTTATAGAACCACTGACTGGGCCTGGAAGGGGTTTGCCGGAATCAAAAACACAATGCGCAACACCCCCCTAACCCCCCAACCAAACCCGCAGCCAAACCCCCAAACAACCCCCCCAATTAATAAAACCCCCCCAAATAACCCTCCCCAACCCTTTGGTAGTGGCCTCCAGCTCACGAAAGGCTCTTGCAACGATAAAGAGTCACTTTTTCCCATCATCATGAGCCAAAAAACCTCTGAAACCAGTGTGTTTGGCACTAGCGCGGCTTCGACCTAACGAAAGCACAGCTCTTGCAATGAAAGAGAGTCACCTCTTCCCAACATGATGATCCAACCCACAAAAAACCTCTGAAACCAGTGTGTTTGGCAATAGCGCGGCTTCGACCTAATGAAAGGACAGCTCTTGCAATGAAAGAGAGTCACCTCTTCCCAACGTGATGAGCCAACCCACAAAAAACCTCTGAAACCAGTGTGTTTGGCAATAGTGCGGCTTCGACCCCCTGAAAGCACAGCCCTTGCACTGATAGAGGGTGCCTTCAAGATGCCCTCTTTTTTTTGGGTTGTGGCTTATCCGGATCCACTTGTATATGTGCATATCAAATTACGTCGTCGTCGTCGTAGAAGTAGTAGCCGTAGTAGCAGTAGCAGCAGCAGCAGTAGCAGTAGCAGTAGCAGTAGCAGTAGTAGTAGTAGTAGTAGTAGTAGTAGCAGTAGTAACAGCAGTAGAAGAAGCAGCAGCATCAGCAGCAGGAGGAGTAGTAGTAGTAGTAGCAGTAGTAAAAAAAGTGCCAGGTTGCAAGAGCATACTTGCGAGGTGGCTGAGGAAAGATCAGATTCCTATGAGAAAAGATAAGCAAACCTATGGTAAACCATCAGATTCCTATGAGGGAAGATTCGAAAATGAATGGTAAACCATGAGATTCCTATGAGAAAAGATGAGAAAACCTATGGTAAACCATCAGATTCCTATGAGAAAAGATGAGAAAACCTATGGTTAACCATCAGATTCCTATGAGAAAAGGTGAGAAAACCTATGATAAACCATCAGATTCCTATGAGAAAAGATGAGAAAACCTATGATAAACCATCAGATTCCTATGGGAAAAGATTGGAAAACCTATGGTAAACAATCAAATTCCTATGGGGAAACATTAGAAAATTAATGATAAACCATCAGATTCCTATGAGAAAAGGTAAGAAAACCTATGGTAAACCATCAGATCCCTATGGGTTTCTCATAGGAATCTGATGGTTTATCATAGGTTTTCTTACCTTTTCTCATAGAAATCTGATGGTTTATCATAGGTTTTCTCATCTTTTCTCATAGGAATCTGATGGTTTATCATAGGTTTTCTCATCTTTTCTCATAGGAATCTGATGGTTTATCATAGGTTTCTCATCTTTTCTCATAGGAATCTGATGGTTTATCATAGGTTTTCTCATCTTTTCTCATAGGAATCTGATGGTTTATCATAGGTTTTCTCATCTTTTCTCATAGGAATCTGATGGTTTATCATAGGTTTTCTCATCTTGTGCCCATAGGAATTCTGATGGGTTTATCATAGGTTTTCTCATCTTTCCTCATAGGAATCTGATGGTTTATCATAGGTTTTTCTCAATCTTTTCTTCATAGGAAAATCTGATGGTTTTATCATAGGTTTTCTCATCTTTTCTCATAGGAATCTGATGGTATTACATATGTTTCCTCATCTTTTCTCATGGGAATCTGATGGTTTACCATAGGTTTTCTCTCTTTTCTCATTAACCATGGTTTATCATAGGTTTTCTCATCTTTTCTCATAGGAATCTGATGGTTTACCATAGGTTTTCTCATCTTTTCTCATAGGAATCTGATGGTTTAACCAAAGGTTTTCTCATCTTTTCTCATAGGAATCTGATGGTTTATCATAGGTTTCTCATCTTTTCTCATAGGAATCTGATGGTTTATCATAGGTTTTCTCATCTTTTCTCATAGGAATCTGATGGTTTATCATAGGTTTTCTCATCTTTTCTCATAGGAATCTGATGGTTTATCATAGGTTTTCTCATCTTTTCTCATAGGAATCTGATGGTTTATCATAGGTTTTCTCATCTGATTTTCTCATAGGAATCTGATGGTTTATCATAGGTTTTCTCATCTTTTCTCATAGGAACCTGATGGTTTATCATAGGTTTTCTCATCTTTTCTCATAGGAATCTGATGGTTTATCATAGGTTTTCTCATCTTTTCTCATAGGAATCTGATGGTTTACCATAGGTTTTCTCATCTTTTCTCATAGGAATCTGATGGTTTACCATAGGTTTTCTCATCTTTTCTCATAGGAATCTGATGGTTTATCATAGGTTTTCTCATCTTTTCTCATAGGAATCTTTTCTCATGATGGTTTATCATAGGTTTTCTCATCTTTTCTCATAGGAATCTGATGGTTTATCATAGGTTTTCTCATCTTTTCTCATAGGAATCTGATGGTTTACCATAGGTGTTCTCATCTTTTCTCATAGGAATCTGATGGTATCTTATAAGTTTTCTTATCTTTCCCCATAGGAATTTGATGGTTACCATAGGTTTTCTCATGGAAATTGTAATCCGAATTAAAAAGTAAAAGGGAGTAATAGCAAATTAGTCTACCAAAAATTTGGGGATCCCGGAGGGGTATGATTAATTCGGGGGTAGTGTTCCATTATTAGGGGGGGAAATCAGCACGTAGAGGACTTTAGTATTGCCCAAAAATTTCCGGTGAAAAGGGGTATGATTAATTTGGGGGTTTTATTAATCCTAACCCAACATTAAATGTTTTGGAGCTTGAATCAATTCTATGGGGTGTTCGAATGCAGATCAACAGATTTTTGGCTTGTGACTCTCGCATCTTCCATTTAACTGACTCGTACGTCTGCATGAGTGTGATAAGTAAAGGAAGAAGTAGCAGCAAGCAACTTCAACGCATTTTGCGTCGAATCAGCGCCGAGTTACTAGCCCATGGGTTGCAAGTAATCATGGGCCATGTGGAGTCCACAGACAACCCAACTGACGCTGGTTCTCGAATTTAATGGTGGCATACATACTCGCTGGGAGGTGTTCCCGCGCTGAGAGAAGGGGCAAGCGTAAGGCAATTTCTCTGGATGATGCAGCTTTAAGCGAGAAAACACAGAAGCGTTATTACGCTGCCCTAAGGAAACTCCTACCAGCTGTGGAGGCCTCTCAAACGGAATCTGACCTGGATGTTTACGTGAGTAGGTGGGTAAGGAAAATGTGGGCCCTGGGAGAGCCCATGCTTACCGTAGGTGATGGGCTTTCAGCTCTTCACTTTTTCCAGCCATGGACAAAGAAACGAATTCCTCAGGCATGGAAACTGTTTGCCATTTGGAAACGTATCGAGATTCCATCTCGAGCACCACCACTCACGCGTCCCTTGGTTCAGTCTATGGCAGCGTTTGAAATTGACCACTGCAACTTGGAGATGGCAGCATTATTATTGTTATCCTTTCACTGTCTCCTTCGTACTGGAGAAGCCTTGACATTAACTCCCAACGATCTTATTCTTGGTACAGATTCTGGCATTTGCTCCCTCAAGGGAACCAAGTCTGGAAAGCGTAACAGTGCAAATGAAGCAATCAGTATTACAGACCCTGCGGTTTTAGACACGGTGGCTGTTGTATGCTCTTTGAAGCGCCAGGCCAATTTGGAAATGGCGCCTATTTGGTCCAGCAGCCCCTCGGCATTCCGGGTGAGATTTAAGAAGCTTTGTGGCATTTTTGGTCTGCAAACTCACTGTTTTCGCCCTTATAGCCTGAGGAGGGGAGGTGCTACCTTTTTCTTTCAGACCCATAAATCTATGGAAGAGGCTTTGATCAGAGGACGCTGGGAATCAAGCAGAGTAGCCCGAGTATATATCATGGATGCCCTTAGCTACCTGCCTTCCATACGTTGCAATTCTGTTACCATGGACATGTTGCAAAAGTATCACCTTTAAATCACCAAACAAGTTTGGCAAGACGCTGCGCTTGGAAAGGTGGAAGTGTGCTTGGATAAAGGTTCAACAGCTGAAAATTTTCTTTTCGTGCTGAAACCATATGAAGATGGTTCCTCTACCATGAGGCTTGAAACCAATCCCAACCAGGGGATTTATACAAGGAAAGAATATTTGCCTCATCCAGGAGGCCTTAAAGTTACGTTTCATGAGGATTGCTCAGAAACTTTGGGCGAGACTTGTGTCTCACTTGCAGTGCCTGCGATGTTGGGCGGCAAAAAGTGTGCAGCTTGAACACAAAATTGTTCTTCGAACTGTTTGTGTGAATGCTGTTGAACGTTTGATCGCCTGTTATTCCTCTAGGCTCTAATCAGGGCCCTCCCTCCACGACCCTTGTGGGGGAAGTGTGCTTGGATAGTGGTTCAACAGCTGAAAATTTTCTTTTCGTGCTGAAACCATATGAAGATGGTTCCTCTACCATGAGGCTTGAAACCAATCCCAACCAGGGGATTTATTTTTACACAAGGAAAGAATATTTGCCTCATCCAGGAGGCCTTAAAGTTACGTTTCATGAGGATTGCTCAGAAACTTTGGGGGAGACTTGTGTCTCACTTGCAGTGCCTGCGATGTTGGGCGGCAAAAAGTGTGCAGCTTGAACACAAACAATGATAAACCACATTAAGACACTGGATTTTGATGGAGCTTGGGGTGCCCTATTTTACAAAGAAACCAAGCAAATGGAGGAAAACCCATGGTATCTGGCCAGGTTTCTCAACAGTGGCTGCTGCCGTTCCCCAATATAAACCATCCCGATTTGGGGATGGTTTGAAATTGGGCCACCTTCTTCCCCGCTGATGCATTCCAGCGCCTGCAAGGTGTCCACAGACGGGCTTTCATCTCAGGCGATGGGACCATTGGACAAACAGCCCAAGCATCCTGAAACTTACCCAAAATGAGATGCTCCCTTGCGAGTTTTTATGGACATAAATGGAGATACTTCCCCCAGCATTCTCATGAATTTTCAGCCCAAACTTGTCGTCAGCTTGATGTTGAACTCAATTTCTTTGGTTGGTGGAACCTGTAGAACTCCACATTTTCCAGGGTTCACCTGCATACAATTCAATGACATCATATAAAATCCCAAGTTGGCTGAGTAAATCCAGTCTTTTGTTGCAAAAAAAACGTTCGTTGGCCCCCGTTTCTTTCCTTGTCTCCTGGCTCCACGTCCAGGATGAAGACGCAGCCCGCACTCTGCGGAGGTGCCTTCGATGATTTGGCCATGGAAATGCCATGGTCCACATTGTTTCCAAGTTGGCGTCCGTGAGCTTGGATCCAATGTTGAAAGCAAACTTTGGAGGTTGGTTCATCTTGCTTGGGCATTGTTTCCAGTTTTTGTTCAAACGAACTTTGGGACCTTAAGATACTTTGGTGAATGGTGTTTTTCTCCTTTTGAAGCCACATGAAATCTCCGTCGTGCGCCTGGAGGCACCTCGTAAAGAAGGTGGAGCAGTTGCAAGGCCGCTTAGATGAAACCTTCGAGAGGTTGACAGGTCAGTGACGTCTGGACGTTTGGCGCCGTGCTGAGAATTGTCAACGGCAAAGTTGGCAAATGGTTGCCAGAACTGGATCTTTGAATTACATACGGTAGATTCATGTCAATAATGTTTTTGGACTTTGATTGGGTATTCAATCTATAATGGTCTATACATCCATAAACGCGGCGTCGACCGTATGCACACGCTGTTTTGAGAAGATGGAAATCCTTGCAAGCTGGTGATCTATTTTTTTCCCACCATTCATTGTAGCTGTTGGAGCCTTCTACAAACTACGTCAGAGTCAGAGGAAGTCCTTGCAGGATCTTTGGCGATGCAAAGAGTTCTACTACTGTATAATACTGTATATACAGTATTTGTTTGGGCTTCATTTGCATATTTTAGAATTACTGTATGTACATATTGCCGTACCTTAGATGTAGGGTACGCGTAACTCATGACATGCAGAGCTTCCCTATTAATCCTTTGCTGGCTGCTGGCGTGTGGCTGTTGCGGTTTACACATCAGCCCAGTCTCACCAGTGGCAATAGGCCACCAAGCACCATTGCGCCGATGCAGAGTGGTTGGCGGTTAGCGCATTCCTGGGGTCAGCCCGGAAGTGGATCGTGCAACATTGGCGAACGATGATGAAACGCATGCAGGCATGTAGTGAACGAAAGATTTGGACAAACATGCGCGCGGTTTTTACATAGAGACAACCCAAGCAGGCCACAAACGATGTACTTTTGGTGTCCTTTGTCCAATGCGATCCAAAATGACACCCGTTGAAAAACGGTGGAAAACTCCACCCGTTGCGAAGTTGGCAGTGCTGCCGGGTTCCTGCCATGGCAGTTGGCCACATGCGCCTCGCGTAACTCCCAGGGTCCCAGAGGGACCACCCATGCGGCTTTCCTACGGCCAGCTTCAAGTGAAGAGAACCTGCTGTTGTTTTCTCATCAATTTGTTGAACGTAAACATGGCATGGAAACCCCTAAAGTTGCTATTTCCTGCAATTTTTCCGTTCAACCAATCAGCTGAGTTTTAGCTTCATGTCACCATTACTTCCTGTGAACTGTGCTGATGCATGATTGAAAGCCCTTTGTGTAGCCCGGAAGTGAAGCATATCTATAGTAATTTTCTATATAATTTTTTTTTGGCAGTGTACCATATCGAAAAATGCTGAAAATTTCGCACTTCTGTTTGGTTTGTAGAAGTTTTCTCACTAGAAAGGTAGAGGCCCGAATGAGTAGGCTGTATCCATTGAGATCCTTCGGAGGCCATTTTAGGTGGGATACACCCGATCCAAATGACGATTCTGATGGATCTTTTCAGGCAATATCCACACATCTCCTGTACTGGCTGGTGGTGTGGAACATGGCCAACATGGCTGAAATAATTTCCCCTTGCTAGTTGGGATGATACTATGATGATCCAATCTGACGAAGTCCATCATTTTTCAGGGGGTTTCAACTTGAAACCACCCGAGAGAAAAAACTGAATGATTTGTTATAGCCATGTCAGTTGACATTTGCTTGATTGGCGCAACATCCAGATCTTGGAATCTTGGCCTGGGAAAGCTTTAGTTGATCGTTTGAATGAAGCTGGACCTGCAAAAGCGTCCAAAGATGTCCTAAGTCAGAGAGCCTTGGGATGTTTTGGGAGGAGTGTGCCTGTGTGTTGACCAGCAACAGCAACCCTTCAACAACGGTCCAAGGTCCATATAACTGTAGCTTCCCTGCCGGAAACCCAGGATTTTGACCCCTCAGAGAGTCCCGATGCGCATGGCGCATGACCCATAATCTATTGCTGGTTGGTGGTTTGGAACATGGCTTTTATTTTTCCATATATTGGGAATAGTAACTCCAATTGACTAGTATTTTTCAGAGGGGTTGAAACCACCAACCCGATTGTATAATAATAATGTAGCATACAATTTTTGACTATAGAATGTTCATCAGATTTATGTCAATGTTTCCGCTATGCAGCTTGGAGCCAACGCAGTATGCCTACCATTTCTAAAAATGATATCTAAATTTGGATTCTGCATTCGGCAATCGTGCGATCTGACCGTGCTTAAATTTAGAACATCCCCTACATTCAATGTTGGATCATTTGCAAGCCATTTTTACAAAGAAAGATCATCAATGCAATAGATTCAGGACCAAATTTTCATCCAAACGAATTTACATATTCAAATCGACAGAAGATCATTCGGTTCAATATGGCACAGAAACAAACATACACAAATGCAACAAGCGCAAGCGGCTTGACGTTTGTGCAACTGAAATCTATCTGTGGCCTGAATTGCATCATTTTATGTGGGCCTATGTTCAACAGTTCCCATGTCTATTTGCAAGGTATTTTTTGCAGAGCCATGAGATGAAGGATGGCTGTGGATATTGATGCATGGTAGCAACCAGGTGCAGGAACGTGTCATGCGTTTGCTGTGCGGGTAATCCTGGAACCACCCAGAAAATGGTCCAATTCCTACCACTTTGCACCTGGTCACGTGTCACGTGGTGCGTTTTTGGGTTTCTATCTGAGGACTACCACGAATACTTCTTGCCGGAAACCATTGAAGAACTTCGACGTGCACATGAACGCAACTCGGTCGTGTGAACTGAATCTTGTTTTGGCAAATGGGTGAGCCGTTGTTTGTTCCTTGCCGGACACAAATCCGTTTGTGCAAAATCATCGTTGATGTGGCAAACCCAACAACACCTAATTCAAGTGATTTTACCAGGGGTATATATATATATATAAAACGTAGCCCAAAATGGAGTTTGTGGCGTTGGATTTTTCATTATGTTCCCAAATGAATTCCAAAAAACCAACGACCAGGGCACTCGTTATGGACTCGTTATGGACTCGGTTGCACCGGATTTCAGCGATGATTCGATGCCCTGTGAAATCCATGTATAGCCTTTGTGCTATGACATATAAATCAGATTTCAGATTTACATCGGTAACCCACACATATATATATATGTATATGTATATATGTAATGTATATGTATATGTATATGTATATGTATAATGATTTAGTGTGATTTATGACCCCTATGGTAGCCAGCTGGCCCCAGATTTCGACGTCAGTGGCGATGGAGTCATCTCTATCAAGGCAGCTGATGTGTGGCTGACTTGTCGGTATGGGACAAGTCCTTTGATCAGAATTTGGATTGGAAAACAGCAGGGGTTGGTAAATGTCCTGTTTTTTGGATTATATGAGTTATATATTTGTTTTGCTGGGCTATGTGGAAAAATAGGCCATTTACCAACCCCTGAACAACTCGAAATCAAAAAGGTACGCGTTTGAGTTTAACACATGAAACATCATTAAACAACTTTGATGGTCAACTCACCAAAGAAAATTCTGCAGTTTAGCATAAAAATGCCAAAAAAAACTTAAACACAGAGTCCAATAACTATGGGTTTGAACAACTGAACTGGGCCATAACCCCATAGCCATGTTTCTGACTTGGAGATCTAAAAGGCAAATGGGAACACAGTCCTGCCTGTCATTGGCAACACACGTTGCATTTTTTCCACATCGTAGAAATTGTCATTAACATCAGCGTTTCCATCACCACCACCATCCTCATCCTCATCCCCAACCATTTCTAACCATTCGGCTGTCTGAAAATTGGGTATACTCCCCTAAAATAATCTAAAATAGCCATTCTGTGGGGAAGATAGAGGTTTGAATCAATTTGAATCCATCATGAGCATCATCTAAAAATGAGTTTTCCTGTCAGGAGCTCTATCAGATGTCGCTTGGGACGGCTGTTAGGGAGACATGGCGCGGTGCCAATGGCCCCACGAAAAGCTTGTTGTCTTGGTTATAAAACCATCCTTTCCGTTGGGCTTTTTGGTAATGCAGGGGTTGGTTTTTCTGTCCCATTTTGGGTATATTGGACATCACCTGAAAAAGTAGCCATCTAGTAGACCATATACCGATTTTGGTTGGGTGATGTTCAATGGGGACATTTAATGACCCATGTAATGAGTTTGACCCCATGTAATGAGTTTGACCCCATACTCAATGGATTGGTTTAAGGGAACAATTACAGGAAAGCCCCATATTTAATGGGAAAATCTCTGGTTTCCGGTTAAGATTTTCCCTTAAACCAATCCATTGACATACCAAAAGTTAAGCGAACTGTTGCAGGGCGAAAATAAGAAGATTAATTAGATTCGATCAAATCATGGTGCGCAAACAAGCTGCATGGCGCTATCGGCACAACTCCTGACTGGTTGGGTCGTTGGGTCTTCTCGCAAATCCAGAAAGTCGGAAATTGCAGCATGAATTTCCAACATCTAAATGCAAATTGTTGCATTGATTGCATTTCTCTGGAATGCTCTAGTTTTCTGTCCACATAGTACCAGATGCTGAAGGTAAATAGGGAATTCCGGGATCCGGAAAGAGATGATGATGATTTTGATCACGCATTTCACCGGTAAATGAAGATATTGAGCAGCCGAAGTAAAACTTTGGATACTGCAGGTTTGTTGTTTGCATTAAGAAGTTCACTCGAGAATCTGGACGAAAGTGAAAGCCTAAGAAGTGTGCAGCGGGAATTCAACCAGATTGATCTAGTTATCTATATATTAATGTGGTAAACCCAATAATAACCATTTGGGGATGGTTTATACCACCCATCTATGATGATTTTGGGGATTGTTTATGCTTGGGTACATGGATGGTATGTAATGCTATCCAGCAGTTTCTCAACCTTGGGGGCTTTGGTGATGAGACCTCCCGATGTCTCCCAGGTTCAAGGCTTTGGGAAAGAAGGTGAGCAGGACGCTGGCAGATTTTCCATTGCGATCAGGGCTTAAACGCCTTTTCCGGTTTGGAACATTTTCCAGTTGGTGGATGATTTCTCTGGTTGGTGGTTTGGAACATTTGGATTATTTTTCCATATATATATATATATATTGGGAATTTCATCATCCCAACTGAATATTTTTCAGAGGGGTTTTCAGCCATCGACCAGTTCTTTTCTGGGAAGGATTCCGGTTCATAATTAATCAAAAAGGTCTGGGTCTAGTAGACGGTTGATGGAGTCTTATTTGGGTATGGATCAATACCTATTAATACCATTTTTAGGGGGATGAACATCCATTTACCAGCTATTTTGATGTTTACCAGGGGTACAAGGTTTTGACACACTGGAAATTGTTTGCAACTGTTTTGGCGGTGAGAAACACATAGAAACACCATGTCTGTGGCCAGCAAGCCAGCAAGCCAGCAATCTTACGTCACTGCTTTGCGACATTAGTCCCTGCAGCTCAGTGAAGGTGCAGTTGGGGTGGCCAGCACAACACTATACTAATGTCGTGGCCGATCCAGCCCTTGGTCAGTTTTGTATAGGATGTTGTGAGAAACTGCTTGTAGGTTGTCAAGCGGCCAGCGCTATCATGATTCTTGATTTTGGAAGCTCTTGATGATTTAGCCCTCCCATTTGTCCTTCCAATGACGATGGTGCAGACTACGTAACTCCGAATTGAAGGATCTGTATCCTCGTACTAATCTGCCAGTTTTGACAGCAAAGTGCCGTCCTGTTCTACGGAGACTGCAAGATGTACCCAAACTTTAGAGCCCCACTCTGTACCTGTACCTCCTTTCCCGACAGTGTAAACACTTGGATTCTTTATGGTTTACTTCCTTTTCTGAGCGACCCAAGTCTTCTGTTACAGGTCTGCTTTCAGAATGGCCTCCACTGTGTTCTTTGATGGGAATACAATCCGAATCAGTTACCAATGTTGCCATGGCCGATTGGATGGCCCCTTATACAATCAGCTCATCGATGTGCTTGGTATTTGCAACATGTTTACATATTTCCCTCTGGTAAATTAACATAGACCCTGAAAATAGCGTAGTTTTAATGAAAACTAATCTTCCAAACCCTATCTGCCAGGGTCTATGTTAATTTACCAGAGGGTTATGGATGGGAATAAACTAAACCCACATAAACTACCCAGGTTCCCGTCCCATAGCCGGCCGTGTGGGATTGTGATGGTGGCGTGAATCTCTGTCAACATCTCTTCCTTCTAGACTTCTATTTCCCAGGCTAATTGCGATCATTTGCAGGTTTCTTGTGTTATAAGGATTTTAGCAATGTATATAAATTTTCCCTGCGCTTCGGACGATTTCCAATGGTGGTCTTTAATGCATTATCATTTTGAATCACGTTTCGCAGTGTTTTTCTAACACTTGAACATCTTCAATCATGAGAAAGGCAAAAACTTTTTTTTTCCCCCGGTCGCATTTGTTCACTTTGCAGTCAACAAAGACAGGAGTTTCTGCAAAAAAAACTGCAAGATATGTAAGAACATCAAGTGCCTACAATCAAATAAAGTATATAGTAGCAAAATATGGATTAACATCAAGAGCGTACTATCAATAGCATAGTAACAAGATATCTAAGAACGTCCATAACATAGTATCAAGAACGTAGTCACAAGATATGTAAGAACATCAAGAGCGTACTATCAAATAACGTAGGAACAAGATCTATAAAAGGTCCACAGCGTAAAATCAAGAACGTCATGTGAAAACGTAAAGGAAGAATGTTATTGCCCCACCCCACCCCACCCAAACCCCCAAAAAATTACACGGCCGCCTGATTTGGACTCCAGGACTCAGCTCCAACACGTCTTGGCAGAGATTGATACGGAAACCCGTTTTTGGCCGTGGGATAGGGTGGGATTTTTTGGGGAAGATCTTGACTGGAAACCATGTGTTTTACATGACATATGGGGTTTATCTGTATTTTTTTCCCTTCAAACAACAATTCTGGGATATGGCGAGTCATATGGATGTGAGTCAGTTCACCGTATCATGGAATGATGTGATGTACCTCTGGGAAGGTAGCCAGGCAACCCATTCCTGTCAGTGATTTTTTAGGGGATCCAAGAAGATTCCAACCCAGGAGTAGCTTTATTTAATCCATGACCCTTGACCCTGCTGTTCACACCAAATAGGCACTGCACCTGTATGTTCATCTCACCGAAAATGGTCCATGGGTTTTGACCCACAGCCACATCTATGAACATCTGCGATATGACATGGTGTCTGGGTCTAGAAATGCTGGTCAACAGCTCTCTTGCGGAAATCGCATGCATGTGAAGAAAGTGCCTGAGAATCACAAATAGTTTGGGCCTCAGTTGTAGAAACTTGCTTGGTGACCATCCCAATCAGCGCTAGAAAGGCTACAAATCCTGAGGTGTCCGTGATTATTTTTGGGGCCCTATATGACTATAGCCACCGCCAACCAGTTCCCAGCACTATATGGTTATGGCTCAAACATGAGGGGCAACATGGACCCAAGCATTTTTTTTCCTTCTTTTTTGGATTCAACCATCCACTGTTAGATATTCCATGATATTCCCATATCCCATTTTTTGGGGACATAGATGTTAAGCCATTCCCGTATCTGCTCATGAACATGACGAGTCTTTGTCGCGTTTTGACATTACCCCGATCCTGGGCCCCTGTAATTAATTCCAAACCGCTGGGCCGGAAACACCTACAGAAACCGCAGCTCGAATCATTGATCTGTCCATTTTATGATCTCAAATCAGAAAGAACCCAATTTGGCAGGTCAGATCTCCAGATACTTCGCAGATTTTTCGCAGAAGCTTCCTCCCACCCTGTTGCAACAGGTTACACCCCACATTTCACATCGAATTCTACACGATGGGATCTCAAAGATGATTTTATTACTTGGTATGATCCTGCATATGGGTTACATGGGAAATTGTTGTACACTGGAACGGTTTCACTGTAGTTTCAACATGTTTTCTTTGTATTTTCTGCGCATGTTGCATGACAATCCAACACTAGCACGTCTTGGAACATTGTAAGTCTTCCAAACAAAAGGTTCACCTTGGGGATTTAAGCCATATAGATCAGTATTTCAAACATTTCAAACAATTGTCCTGAAACGAGGTCCAAAAAATCGCCTCGGAAACATGCGGTTTGGATCCCTTGGAATTGGATGAAAACAAACCCACAAATTTCAGACAATTTGAGGTGCATACCAATTAGGAAGTGCTCAATCATCTAGGCCAATGGCTGGGGGATATCCTAGAATCCTACATACAACTTGGTTATTTCATATGGGTCCACTTACGATACGGGAAAGTTGAAACCAGAAAACCATGCAAAAAAAATGAGTTCCCCTTTCGGTTTGCTCAATAAAACAAATCCATCGTACCGCTAAATCCCACGATTTATCATCATTTTCCCCGTTCAAACTTGCCATTTTGGGGTATTCACCATTTTGAGGCAGACCATTGGTTATTCATATCCCATTAATATATATATATATATATATACATACATATGTATACATGCAGGGTACGCAGTGAAGGAAGGCAAAAAACATGCAGGCCCGCAGCCCCAAAAATGGGCCCGCGTCGCAGCGCAAGCCAAAGGAATGTTTCAAAAGGTGCAGGGATGCCCATGCTGTTCTGCAGCAAGCATGCGAGGTTGAACTTTGACTGCCACAAGCAATGCAAAGACATGCGCACAGCCAGCGGCAGTGTACAGGACCCTGGGCGCAACCCCCGGCACCCCCAGACATCAAAGTTGACTTACTTCTGCAGGAAAGGCAGCAAGACTGGCTTTTGTGAGTGGCAACGTTGATTCCTGGGGAGCGGGGCCATGTTTGCGTGAGCGTAGCCACATACATCACGTGGGCCGCAAAAATATTAAGAACGTGCTCAAACGCTACTAAGCACGGTGTCGCATGTCGTATTGGCTTGGCCGCAGAGCTACTAAGAATGCGTTCAAAAGCTACTAAGGACGATTCGCGATTCGTATTGGCTCGGCCGCAAAACTACTAAGAAAATGCTCCAAAGAGTAAAAGAATTCTTGTTCTTTTCTTCAGTTTTGACGGACATTCTTAGTAGTTTTGCGGCCGAGCCATTGTAATTTGCAACTGACGCCTTAGTAGTTTTTCATGAACTCCTTAGTAGTTTTGCATCCAAGCCATTGCGATTCGTACCTCATGTCTTGGTGGTTCTTATTAAGGCATTGGGGCGCTTTTTCTCAAAGCCTAGGTGGGCCCAAGGCCCCAAAACCGGAGCTTCTAATAAATGGTAAAGCAAGCTTCTCCGGCATGTACCCTCGGAGTATCACGGATTTGTGCTGCTGTCAGCTTGCGGCGGCAGTAGCACACTTGCTGCCCGTATTGAGTTGGGGCCACGATACTAAAATTGGCAGCCCGGCTTCCAAATCTGTGGCCCCAATTTTGGGCCATGGTACATGCGTTTTTTTGCCTTCTGCAAAGAGTGCGTTGAGCTGCGACAGGTTGCATATTTCATTCATGTTTTCTTTCGCAGTATATTTATATCCGACAAAATCTCCTCTACGTTTTTTTGCCAAACAATATGGGGTCCAAGGGGTGAGCCGCACGTCCACGTCATTCCCACATATCCCTGTCAGCTTTTGGGGAAAGAAGATGTGACCGGTGACCTCCCCATAATATCCCATTTCAATGGTGAAGAAAACACATTTTTGCTGGTGAAAGTATATACCAATTTCCAACTGCTCCACCAGCCAAGGATGGCAATGGCACCATCGACTTTGAGGAACTCTGCACCCTGGAGATCAAAATGAGCGGCGCGCGGCCGCGCGCAGATCTCATCGCACCGTGGCACGCGTCACGAGGTTTCAGTGGTCCTGTGGGGATTTTACCATGAACTAGGAGATTTAACTAATGAACTATTGATATGGGTACGGTATGCATGTATATACTGTGTATACATGATATTTATACGATGGAATAGACAGATCCATTAGATTTATTTTCAACAAACAATCAAGGTCGGTTGACTTCCTGTTTGCTTTACTTGGGTTTGTTCAAACATTTGGCCGCTGGAAACAAAGACGGAAAAATTGGTTTCAAAACCTTGGTTTGGAACGGGGTGCCCTAGGACAGTAACAAGCCTGGGGCGCGACCGCTTTTTATGGATATTTTAACCCAGAAAGAATCGCTTTGGATGGCTTTGGACTAATTTCTTCGGGGCGACATGATGCTTAGCCATAGCCAATGTAAGGCCACGGTTCTTGTTTTGGCGGGTCACCACACCTTTCAACTGGGATCTTCCGGCTGTTTGATGGCCATTTGTTCCACTGATCTCGTGTAGGAGTCACCCTTAAGCAGCGTGCAGGTAAGTTTAACCTCCTGCACAGATAAGTTGACCTTCCCATGCAACATTGCCGCTTTCCCACTTAATTTTCACCAGACAGTAGTGAAACTGGGTTGAATTTGGCTCAGGGTTTGGTTCCTCCAAGAACCGCCCGACGTTTTTTTTTTATTTGTGACCAAGGTCCTTCATGTTGACTTGGCCCGGGCCATTTTGGGTCAAAATCACTTAAAATCCCATTTGAAGGACATCAATAATCCCGAAAGATTGTGGTTCGGATTCCATGGAAATAATAGGTGCCATTCACTATACTTAGGGGTATTTACAGTTGTTTGTTGTAGTTTGCGTACTTAAGAATTAAGGTGTTTTTAATGGAGTCATTTTGTTTTGTGGCACTTTGTTGCCATCCCATCCTTCCCACCCAGGATTCAAGATTCAAGGTTCAAGATCCAGAAAACAACTTCTTGAATCCCAGGATTCTTACACGTTGAATCTTGAATCCAGAGAGGCTAGATTCAAGAATTTTTTTTAGCCATTGTGTACCGCTGCAATGAGACATCCTTCCAACATCTTTGCTTTTGCCACAAACCTTTCCGGATAGACCAAAAACGGATAAATTGTAAAACAGACACTATTGGGGGAATGGTGGGGGAATGGTAAGGGATTTCTTTGAGAACATGTACCATTTCTTTGTAACAGAATGGTTCAATAGATGCAGCAGCACTTCTTTCAGCGTCTTGCCTGTAAGGAAAGTCCCCACCCAACCCCCCGGCGCCTGCCACGCGACGTGCGTGGAGGAACTTGCACACAAATGCGCAGTGACAAGCAGAAAAGGAAATTCCAAAACGCGTCGCAATGTATGACTGGAGCCTCAAACAAACACACATCCTCCGGTAATGAAACGTGGCAATCCACCATTGATAGTTGATTATGATATTTAACCATCCATTGGTAGGGGGATTTCCCGGCTTATGGGTGGTTCAACCACAAACTAGTAGTTTCTAGGTTTGGTATCACATGGATATCGGTTTGTTTATCTTATTACTGTAAATTACTGCTATATATATAATTATATATATGTATCATAACCTATGATTGACATCCCCACTTGGTCACTTTAACTTTGGATTGTCACGAAGTAGTTGTTTTTCTTAGAACACTTGTATCCCAATTTTCTCAAATCTCTGCCGCTAAACTCTAAACATTGATTAACTCATGGTGGATGAATTTCAAAATGGGGTATACCCCCAAATGGCCATATTATACTGAGCGGACGAAACACGAAACTAATAATAGATCACTGGATTTTGGGGTTTTCCCAGCATGTTACAACGGGCCCATATCAGATTGTTGATTAGGTATGTCATATATCCCGTCATTTTCAATATTTTATTCCCATGATCTTCCCATATACACATATAGACGATTTATATACATTATCATATATATATAACACACACATATATATATATAATTATATACATGTATTTCAGATTGCTCTTCATTTTTTCACCATTTCCCCTCCAGTATATCACAGCATATATATATATATGTATAACCATTCAAGGTGGTGCCCGGCTGGTATAATAGAGAAATGCTCCGGAACATAATAGGGAAATCATAGGGGACATACTAGAGAAACACAAGGGAACACAATGGGGAAATCATAGGGGAAAGAAAAGGGAAACAATAGGGAAAATATTCGGAAATAATAAGGGCAAAAATCACAAAATAATACGGAAATAATTGGAAAAACATGGGGGCACAACAGCGGAAATCATAGGGGAAATAAGAGGGACATAATTGCGCTGGTGTGATATATTTGGATCATTCTGTTTCCTAGTACCAGTAGTACCGCACAAGGCGGTGGCGGAAGTTTCAGAATAGGAAACCTATAGGAGACGTTGGTTGTTGTGAATCACGGATGGCAGAGCGAATCCACTGATTGACCGAAAGGTGGTTGGAGTTGTGTTTGCTGGAATGGTCGCAATGATGGTTGCAGTGGTCACCTCACCCACAACTGCTGGATGTAGTGTGATGTACTGCAACTGTAGTTGTAGTTGTAGCGTAGTGGAGTTGTAGTTGTGGTGTAATGTAATTAGTGTAGTGTAGTTGCAGTCATATAGTTGTAGCTGTAGTTGTTTTGTAGTTGTAGTTGTAGCTGTAGTTGTTGTGTGGTTGTAGTTTTGTGTAGCGTAGTAGTAGTAGTAGTTGTTGTTGTTGTTGTTGTAGTTGTTGTAGTAGTAGTTGTTGTTGTTGCTGTTGTTGCTGTTGTTGTTGTAGTTGTTGTTGTAGTTGTTGTAGTGTTGTAGTTGTAGTTGTTGTTGTAGTTGTAGCTGTAGTTGTTGTGTGGTTGTACTTTTGTAAAGTGTAGTGGGGATGTCAGAGTAGTTGTCGTGGTGTGTAGTTGTTGTAGTTGTAGTTGTTGTTGTTGTTGCTGTTGTTGTTGTTGTTGTTGCTGTAGTAGTAGTAGTAGTAGTAGTAGTAGTTGTTGTTGTTGTTGTTGTTGTAGTTCTAGTTGTAGTTGTAGTTGTTGTGTAGTTGTTGTAGTTGTAGTTGTTGTAGTTGTAGTTGTTGTGGTTGTGGTTGTGGTTGTTGTTGTTGTTGTTGTTGTTGTTGCTGTTGCTGTTGTCGTCGAAGTTAGGGTAGTTAAGTTAGTGAAGTTAGTCAAGTTAGTTAAGTTAATCAGTGTCTACTTTTTCGACATCTTCACGTCAAAAAAGGCTCAAAACTTTCAGTTTTTTACACTTTTGACTTCGAAATGTGCTTCGCGCCACAACGGCGTGCACTTTTTTGACACTTTTTCGACATCTGAACTTCCAAAAGTGGTCCGAGACCGTCAGTTTTTAACACTTTTGACTTGGAAATGTGCTTCGCGCCACAACGGCGTGCACTTTTTCGACATCTCAACTTCCAAAAGTGGTCCGGACCTGGTGTGCTTTGTACATTTTGACTTGGAAATGTGCTTCGCGCCACAACGGCGTGCACTTTTTCGAAATCTCAACTTCCAAAAGTGGCCCGAGCATGGTGTGTTTTGTACATTTTGACTTGGAAATGTGCTTCGCGCCACAACGGCGTGCACTTTTTCGACATCTCAACTTCCAAAAGTGGTCCGGACCTGGTGTGTTTTGTACATTTTGACTTGGAAATGTGCTTCGCGCGCCACAACGGCGTGCAATTTTTCATCTCTCATCTGGCCAGCTGGCTCCGCACCCGCCGCTTTAGCGAGCCTACTTTTCGACTCTCCGGAGCCACAAATCATTGGAAAAAACACAGTGTTTCGCGACTTTCCTACCTTTTCGCGCATCTGCATCTTCTTTCTTCTGACTCTTTCTCTTCTACCCTTCTCTCTTCTAATCTTTCTCTTCTCTCTGCCTCTGCCCTACTCTGCTTTTCATCTGTCCATATTGTCGGAAGTTTGACTTCTAAACTTCCTTCGATAAGTTACACCTCCATTCTATGGTCCCAACTGAGGATTATCGCGACTACCTCACTGAGAGGCAGATTTCGAAACTGGAAGGCGTTTTCCTTCGCTACGACCGCCGAAACACAGGCGCTTTGTTGGCCAAGCAACCAGGTC
>CAMXCT020005107.1:0-22567 GCA_947184155.2 Cladocopium goreaui | reverse complement strand
GAAAGAAGCTGCAGAGGTATGGGCCTCACTCAAAACAGAGGGAGAAAGTGCAAACGCCTGGTGGGGGCGCGGTGTGTACAGCGTCCCTAAATCTCCCGACAAATGGGCAAACCAGATGGAACTCTTAGATAACAATTTTAGAAACATGATGAAGAGGGATGTGGCACTTCATGGTGAAGAGTATGTGAAAAGAGAGTATCCACCACGTGCATCGTTCTGCATTCCTTTGCTCATCGACCCAGAGAATGCCTACGACATTTCAGTGAGGCCAACGCCTGAGATGGAGGCAGCGGGAAAGCCACCGGGCATGAATCTCGGTGACAAGCTGTTGAATGAGCCCGGACAGCCAGAGCGCTGCTGTGTGGTTCTCCGGGTGGCTGGGGAGGACGGCGTTGCCAATGCTCGAGCTCGCCTGTTAGATGCTCTGCGAGCACGCGAAGCGGCTGCTCAGATTCCTAACCTCAAGATTACCGCGAAAGCGCGCTTGGGGAATGCTCTGAGGCAGCGAGGATACTTACCGGAAAGCAAGATCCTGCTAACAGATGTTCTGGAGGCCCGTGAGCGCACCCTCGGTGCCGAGCATCCTTCCACATTGGATTCAGTCAACAATTTGGCAAATTGTCTCAGAGCCATGGGCCAGCTGAAAGATGCAGAAGTGCTCTACAGGAAAGCTTTGAAGGCCCGTGAGCGCAGCCTCGGTGCCGAGCATTTTGAGACATTGGGCTCAGTCAACAATTTGGCAATTTGTCTCATAGCCATGGGCCAGCTGAAAGATGCAGAAGCGCTCCACAGGAGAGCTTTGGAGGCCTGTGAGCGCACCCTCAGTGCCGAGCATCCTTACACATTGGGCTCAGTCAGCAATTTGGCAAATTGCCTCAGACGCATGGGCCAGCTGAAAGATGCAGAAGTGCTCTTCAGGAGAGCTTTGGAGGCCTGTGAGCGCACCCTTGGTGCCGAGCATCCTTTCACATTGGGCTCAATCAACAATTTGGCAGATTGCCTCGAAGCCATGGGCCAGCTGAAAGATGCAGAAGTGCTCCACAGGAGAACTTTGGAGGCCAAGGAGCGCACCCTCGGTGCCGAGCATCCTTCCACATTAGTCTCGGTCAACAATTTGGCACTTTGCCTCAGAGCCATGGGCCAGCTGAAAGATGCAGAAATGCACCACAGGAGAGTTTTGGAGGTCCGTGAGCGCACCCTCGGTGCCGAGCATCCTGACGCATTGGGCTCAGTCAGCAATTTGGCAATTTGCCTCAGTGAGATGGGTCAGCTGCAAGATGCAGAAGCGCTCCACAGGAGAGCTTTGGAGGCCCGTGAGCGCACCCTCGGTGCCGAGCATCCTTCCACAGTGGACTCAGTCAACAATTTGGCACTTTGCCTCAGTGAGATGGGCCAGCTGAAAGATGCAGAAGCGCTCTACAGGAGAGCTTTGGAATAGCCTGAACGGAATGGCCCGTAAATGCCTCAGCTTGGTTTATTTCGGTAAGGTTTCACCACGGAAAAGGCGATCCTGCGGTCGACTATCACCTCGCCACTTTCCTGACATGATATTTTGAATGTGAATTGCTTTAACATCACGTCCTATAGTGAGAGTCAGAACCACCACAAGTGTCCATAAGTGTTTCACTCATGTTGTAGACGCAGTCACAACCGATGATCCCCGTGGGTCAAGTTGGTTGAAGATGCACAGACCTCACCATGTGAAACGCCGCCATCGCCCGAGGTTCAACAGGCATCGCCCAGTGATTCCACACGGCTTTTCCGCCCAGCCCTCAGCTTACGGAACCGACTTCATGCGACATGAGAAGCAGCAACCTGCGGTTGCTTATGGAGCCTTATTGAGCTATCCTAAGCAATGATCATCAATAACTTAGGCACTAGCAAAAAAAACAATGGTCCATGGTTCATTGTTGATTATACCTCTAACACTTGGCGTGATGTTTTCCGTCGAAGGTCCCGATTGCATAATATTCTCTTGTTCTGTGGTGCCCACATGTGGCGGGTCACATCTTGAATTGGCAAGCTGTATTGGAATGCTAGGAATATTTTTTGAACCCATAGGGAATCTTAAGCATCACGTTGAGGGGTGGTTCTTGTAGATGATAAAATGATTCCACCAACGTCTGACAGGGTGATATCTTTCGCATTCGGACAGCTGACTGCTCATCATGGCCATGGATGAGTGATGAAACTTAGTGCGAAATGTTGGAGGTCTGACATGTTGGAAACATTGTTTTTTTTTTGTTCGAGAGCTCATGGCTGGCACGTCCATTTGGAGAAACTGGCGCACATCCAAAAACTGCAGTCTTGATGCGAAATATGATGATGAACTCCAGCGCATACGCTGTATCCCATTTTGGGGTAGACAGCATACGCACCCCATTTTGGATGCCAAAAACTGGCGAAATCGTAGATGACGGAAAATGTCGTTGAAAATTTCTCTGGGTGTTTGAAAAATAATAGCTCAACATAGCTCAACATAGCTCAACACAATTGACCCAAGAGGGAGCCAGATCCTGGACATCTAAAAATGGCGCTTATCCCTGAGTCCTAAGTGCAGGTACCCCATCATTCCTTCGCCATTCTTTCACCGAGCACGTCATGATTTGATGGTTACTTCCTGAATCCCCAATATCGGTCAAATGGTCAAATCTCCATGGTTCTTGGCCAAAATCACCGCGTTTGCGCAGTTGAACTCAGCCGTTTTGGTGGAATTCCTTTTCTTTATTTGGTTATGTTGAAGATTCCCCGTTTTGGATCGTTTCGGACCATTTTTGTAGGTTGAAGTCGGCAAATTTGGGATGGTCGAGCTGCCTTAATGAGTTTGTTTCGCTGGTGGATACCTCAAAATGACAATTTTATTCTGCGGGTATTACACTGTCCCAATTTGAGATCTACAGGTACCTATTTTGTGTGCGCTCCCCATGAAAGTCAAGGATGGTGGATTCCAGCATGACGCAAACCATGCCAATTGCAGATCTAAGGAGAAAATCTTGTGGACCAGCCAACTCCAATTGCCCTGTGGACCATCTTGTTGATCTTGTTTCACGATGAAGTTTTGGGAGGTCTCCACCTGGCATAGATTGGCATAGATTCCAGAATTCCAGCTGGCAGTGGTCTCTGCGATATCCGATCAATTCCAGGTCTCCAGAGCTACAGCAGCCTTCCCCTGCAGAGCCCGACGGAATCGTTCCTTGCCAAGACCTTGCAGCATGGGGCACTGTTTGGTTGATATTTGATATGGTCAACTTTGCCTGCACGACACTCATGAGCTTTGAGTTTTCTCAAGGCAGAAGTTCAGCTATTCAACAGATGCATCATGGCTGCTGTTGCATCATGATTCATTTTGAGGTAGCTGGATCCAGGTTGACGGATTTTCCGGGCCACAAGCCTAGCAGAGCGCCGAGCTTGGAGGGGTATTTGGCTCGGAGGCAGGCTAATATCAAGGAGCATCTTTCAGCAGGCATAGCAACGCATAGCAACCACTGCTTGGCACTAGCTGTGAGAAGGCGGAACTGTTTTAAGGTAGCTATATAATTCAAGGTACCAACGCATTCAAGGTACCAATCCTAGCTCGGTATAGCATGGTATAGCCAAATTAGAACATTTGGTGCCACCCCCTGTATGATTGCATGAAGATCTCTAAGCTCCATAAATCTCCATCAGAAAACTGCAGATTGCACACTTGCTTCCGTCATTCAGTGCGTTTATAAGCCATGACGGCAACTTCCACTGTGGACTTGCGGCGTTACTTCGAAACCTTCTACCGAGAGGGTGGGGAGTTCCAAAGTGAAGAGTACGAGGACAGCGAGGATTTCAATCATTCCTGGAAGCATCTTCGAACAGGCATCGTTGTATGGAAAGATGCCATTGATTTGTCAGCAAGGCCAGGTGCCAAGGCTTTCTTTCACTACACGGGGGAGCTGGCTTTCAGAAACATCACCGCCCTTGAGAAAGAAGCTGCAGAGGTATGGGCCTCACTCAAAACAGAGGGAGAAAGTGCAAACGCGTGGTGGGGGCGTGGTGTGTACAGCGTCCCTAAATCTCCCGACCGATGGGCAGACCGAATGGAACTCTTAGATAACAATTTCCGAAACATGATGAAAAGAGATGTGGCACTTCATGGTGAAGAGCATGTGAAAAGAGAGTATCCACCACGTGCATCGTTCTGCATTCCTTTGCTCATCGACCCAGAGAATGCCTACGACATTTCAGTGAGGCCAACGCCTGAGATGGAGGCAGCAGGAAAGCCACCGGGCACGAATCTCGGCGGCAAGCTGTTGAATGAGCCCGGGCAGCCAGAGCGCTGCTGTGTGGTTCTCCGGGTGGCTGGGGAGGACGGCGTTGCCAATGCTCGAGCTCGCCTGTTAGATGCTCTGCGAGCACGCGAAGCGGCTGCTCAGATTCCTGGCCTCAAGATTGCCGCGAAAGCGCGTTTGGGGAACGCTCTGATGAAGCGAGGCTACTTCCCGGAAAGCAAGATCCTGCTAACAGATGTTCTGGAGGCCCGTGAGCGCACCCTCGGCGCCGAGCATCCTGACACATTGGCCTCAGTCAACAATTTGGCAACTTGCCTCACTGCCATGGGCCAGCTGAAAGATGCAGAAGTGCTGTACAGGAGAGCTTTGGAAGACCGTGAGCGCACCGTTGGTGCCGAGCATCCTTCCACATTGGCCTCAGTCAACAATTTGGCAACTTGCCTCACTGCCATGGGCCGGCTAAAAGATGCAGAAGTGCTCTACAGGAGAGCTTTGGAGGCCTGTGAGCGCACCCTCGGTGCCGAGCATCCTTCCACATTGCGCTCAGTCAACAATTTGGCGATTTGCTTCAGAAAGATGGGCCAGCTGAAAGATGCAGAAGCGCTCTACAGGAGAGCTTTGGAAGCCCAGGAGCGCACCCACGGTGCCGAGCATCCTGACACATTGGTCTCAGTCCACAATTTGGCAACTTGCCTCCAAGCGAGGGGCCAGCTGAAAGATGCAGAAGTGCTGTACAGGAGAGCTTTGGAGGCGCGTGAGTGCTCCCTCAGTGCCGAGCATCCTTCCACATTGGGCTCAGTCAACAATTTGGCAAATTGCCTCACAGCCATGGGCCGGCTGAAAGATGCAGAAGTGCTGTACAGGAGAGCTTTGGAGGCCCGTGAGCGCACCCTCGGTGCCGAGCATCCTGGCACGTTGGGCTCGGTCGACGGTTTGGCGATGTGCCTGAGAGACATGGGCCAGCTGAAAGATGCAGAAGTGCTCTCTAGGAGAGCTTTGGATGCCCGTGAGCGCACCTTCGGTGCCGAGCATCTTGACGCATTGGCCTCAGTCAACAATTTGGCAATTTGCCTCGAAGCCATGGGCCAGCTGACAGATGCAGAAGCGCTCTACAGGAGAGCTTTGGAGGCCCAGCAGCGCACCCTCGGTGCCGAGCATCCTTCCACATTGGGCTCAGTCAACAATTTGGCAAGGTGCCTCCAAGCTAGGGGCCAGCGGAAAGATGCAGAAGTGCTCTACAGGAGAGCTTTGGAGGCCCAGCAGCGCACCCTCGGTGCCGAGCATCCTTCCACATTGGACTCAGTCAACAACTTGGCAAGGTGCCTCCAAGCCATGGGCCAGCTGAAAGATGCAGAAGTGCTCTCTAGGAGAGCTTTGGAGGCCCGTGAGCGCACCTTCGGTGCCGAGCATCGTTCCACATTAATCTCAGTCCACAATTTGGCATTTTGCCTCCAAGATAGGGGCCAGCTGAAAGATGCAGAAGTGCTGTACAGGAGAGCTTTGGAGGCCCAGCAGCGCACCCTCGGCGCCGAGCATCCTCACACATTGTGCTCAGTCAACAGTTTGGCAACTTGCCTCGGCCAGACGGGCCGGCTGAAAAATGCAGAAGTGCTCTACAGAGCTGTGGAGGCCCAGGAGCGCACCCTCGGTGCCGAGCATCCTGAGACATTGGGCTCAGTCAACAATTTGGCATTTTGCCTCAGAGCCATGGGCCAGCTGAAAGATGCAGAAGCGCTCTACAGGAGAGCTTTGGAGGCCCGTGAGCGCACCCTCGGTGCCGAGCATCCTTCCACATTGGGCTCAGTCAACAATTTGGCATTTTGCCTCAGAGCCATGGGCCAGCTGAAAGATGCAGAAGCGCTCTACAGGAGAGCTTTGGAGGCCCAGGAGCGCACCCTCGGTGTCGAGCATCCTTCCACACTGGTCTCAGTCAAAAATTTGGCAAATTGCCTCAGTGAGATGGGCCAGCTGAAAGATGCAGAAGTGCTCTACAGGAGAGCTTTGGAGGCCAAGGAGCGCACCCTCGGTGCCCAGCATCCTTC
This sequence comes from Cladocopium goreaui, assembly GCA_947184155.2. NCBI lineage: Eukaryota > Dinophyceae > Suessiales > Symbiodiniaceae > Cladocopium > Cladocopium goreaui. The sequence goes on along the minus strand of CAMXCT020005107.1, from coordinate 16,266 downwards.
CACATTGCGCTCAGTCAACAATTTGGCGATTTGCCGCAGAGCCATGGGCCAGCGGAAGCGCTCTACAGGAGAGCTTTGGAATTGCCTGAACGGATTAGCTAGCAAATGCCTCAGCTTGGCCTTATTTCGGTAAGGTTTCACCACGGAAAAAGGCGATCCCGCGGTCGACTATCACCTCGCCGCTTTCCTGACATGATATTTTGAATCTGAATTGCTTTAACATCATGTCCTATAGTGAGAGTCAGAACCACCACAAGTGTCCATAAGTGTTGTTTTAGACGCAGTCACAACCGATGATCCCCGTGGGTCAAGTTTGTTGAAGATGCACAGACCTCACCATGTGAAACGCCGCCATCGCCCGAGGTTCAACAGGCATCGCCCAGTGATTCCACACGGCCTTTCCGCCAAGCCCTCAGCTCACGGAACCGACTTCATGCGACATGAGAAGCAGCAAGCTGCGGCTTATGGAGCTTCATTGAGCTATCCTAAGCGATGATCATCAACCTAGGGACCAGCGAAAAAACAACGGTCCATGGTTCATTGTTGATTATACCTCAAACACTTGGCGTGATGTTTGTCGTCGAAGGTGCAGATTGCATCATGAACAATATTCTCTTGTTCTGTGGTGCCCACATGTGGCGGGTCACATCTTGCATTGGCAAGCTGTATTGGAATGCTAGGAAGATTTTTGAACCCACAGGGAATCTTAAGCATCACCGTTGAGGGGTGGTTCTTGTAGATGATAAAATGATTCCACCAACGTCTGACAGGGCGATATCTTTCGCATAGGGACAGCTGACAGGTCATCATAGCCATGGATGAGTGATGAAACTTAGTGCAAAATGTTGGAGGTCTGACATGTTGGAAACATTGTTTTTTGTTTGAGATCTCATGGCTGGCACGTCCATTTGGATAAACTGGCGCACATCCAAAAACTGCAGTCTTGATGCGAAATATGATGATGAACTCCAGTGGATTTGGGGCAGACAGCATACGCTGTACTGGCGAAATCGTAGATGACGGAAAATGTCGCTGAAAATTTCTCTGAGTGTCTGTTTGAATACATTACATAATAGCTCAAAATAGCTCAACACAATTGCCCCCAGAGGGTGCCAGATCCTGGACATCTAAAAATGGCGCTTATCCCTGAGTCCTAAGTGCAGGTACCCCATCATTCCTTCGCCATTCTTTCACCGAGCACGTCATGATCTGATGGTTACTTCTTGAATCCCCAATATCGGTGAGTTGGTCAAATCTCTATGGTTGGCCAAAATCACCGCGTTTGCGCAGTTGAAGTCAGCCATTTTTGGTGGAATTCCTTTTCTTTATTTGGTTATGTTGAAGATTCCCCGTTTTGGATCGTTTCGGACCATTTTGGTAGGTTGAAGTCGGCAAATTTGGGATGGTCGAGCTGCCTTAATGAGTTTGTTTCGCTGGTGGATACCTCAAAATGACCATTTTATTGTGGCAAAGGAGATATTACACTGATTACACTGTCCCAATTTGAGATCTACAGGCCTACAGGTACCTATTTTGTGTGCGCTCCCGAGTCCCTAAGGAATGGTCGGAATGGCGAAGTGCTAAGCCGCGTGGCAGATGACCAGGGCTTCCTAATGGTGCTCAGCTTGACTCATGGGACCTTTGAAGTACCTACTCGTAGGACGGATACCCATCGGCAATGCACCCTTATGGGAAATAAATTGAAATAGTCTGTGAGTTTCTGTGATCAAAGATATGGAGCGGATTTGTTTGACAGGAGACTGGGCCCGTGGCTTCAAGGGAACAAGGGAATAAAATGAATAAAACCCAGCATGGTGAGAGGAAGCCAACTAAGCCAACTTAAATATGGTTGAATTGGTTTCAAGACGAAGATTTGACGTGCCGAAGCTAGGCAGATTCTGAGACGCTGGCTGACCATGGAACATCCAAGAAGGTTTCAGACTTTTCAGATGTTGCTATTTCAATTGAAAATTCACAGAATTTCACAGGTTGGGCCCTGGTTGGGCCGGCAATCTATATGGGATTCTGTTGGATCCCTCAATTCCCCCCAACAATCCAATCGATTATCAACGTGAAGACGGAGCCACTAAATTATCCAACGAGAATTCAGCGATTTGAAATCGCTGAAATCGAGTTTTCACTTGTTTTCAGCACAGAATCCAATGGGTCGAAATGGGTTGAAAGGGGTTGAAGTATGTATGGGTCATATCCACTGCAGATTACTCCATTGCGCACTCTGCTCAGGTCCGCGTTCAAATGCCGGATGGCACCAAAAATATGTGCCTCGTTTGAAATTAGAATCGGTCCAACATGGTCCAACTGTCAAAAGATGTCAAAAGCATGAATTGTATTTAAAATATGTTTAAATGTATCATCCCGCAAGTATTGATCTATGATTTTGGATGTGTTTTGTTTTATCATTTTATCCGTTTTGACCCGATATGTGTGGTTTGAAATTTGATGAAGTTTGGTGGGAAAGCTCCCCGCCTCTCAGGAAGATCCAACCACGATGTTTGAAGCCCGTCAGGCGGGACTTTTTAGAAAGCTAGCAGGTGGTAATGTAAACTATACTATTAGCAAATAGCAACAATAAAACCATCAAATTGGGACATAGTGAATACAAAATGATACAACCAACAAGAAACTGGGTGCTGCTGTTAAGCTTCTGGTTTTCACCCATCAAAACTTGGAATTCACCAAATCAAATGGGGATCCAACCCATGTAGAAGCTTGGTGGTATGATGGGCCCACCAAACATGGGGATGGCTCAAGAATGTGAGATAACTGAGATCACCATGTGATTCATCGTTGAACAAGCCATTTTTGGAATTGAATCATCCCATTCCTGGGCTTTTGTCGATCTGAAATCCATTAGGGCAACTTCATCGAAGTCTTGGAAACAGCGGTGAACTGATCTGGAAAAGATCACCCAGAACTCATATTTCTATGTTTTCTATGATAGAAATACCAAGATTTCTGCCAGAGTAGCTGAACACGTTGCTTTGACACGCGACACGGAAGTAGTTTGACTTCACAGTGGGTGATGTTTTTGTTTGGGGTTTGGATGTTGGATGTGGATGTTGTTTGGATGTGCCAGGCATCCCAAGGATGGCCGCATTCGAGGAGCGAGGCTCACAGCCTTCAGAGACGCAGAAGCACAATCCGCCAGGGACACCCAGAGCGAAGCGAAAAAAACGGAACCGGAAAAAGATGTTGGGAAAGTTGGAAGTTTTGTTCGAAGTGCCTGTTTCGTTTAGAAACTTGGAGTTCCTGAAATGGAACATGCCAAAACATGCGAAACTCAAGAAAATTGGATGAAACAGAAGAGAAAATTTTGTTTTGCTGAAACAATTCATGATATTCATGGAAATGTTGAAGTTCAAAATTCATAACTTTGCAAGCCCTTTTGGCAGAAGCGAATTTCACCTAGCATGTTGCAGGTGTGATGCTGATACACTTTTCATGTCACCGCAATTCTTTCTTCATTCTCAGCCTTGGCGTTGGCTTTTCATGTTACTCAACTGATCTCAACTGCATATCTCAACGGCAAAATATGGGAGTCTGCGGCTTTGGAGTCACTAGGTTCTGAGACCCGAAACAACCCGTCATAGCTATGGAGATACACGTGGCTGCGTGGCTGCTGGTTTCCAGTTTTGGTGCACCAAAAACAGAATGGCCTCAAATATACGTGAAAATAGTTTTTATAAGCATCTAATGGCATATATATAATATTATACATATATGTATATTATGTATATATGTGTATATATATATAATACATATACAAATTGAAAATCATGAGGTAGACAGTGTGAACTGCCCGACGCCGCCAGGTCCTGTCCTCCCGACCCGGAACAGCTCTGAGTGCCGCTGCGCAGAGTCTTTTGCGTCGGGGTCTCGGAGAATCTCAGAGAATGTCAGGATGTCCTCAGGATGCCCTCAGGATGTCCTGAGGGAATTTCCGGAGCCAAGGCCAAGTGAGTCAAGGGAGTGAGATTCAGCACTGTCCCGGGGATGTTTAAGATATGTGTTTAATGATCAAGAATTGGTGTTTTCAAAAGTTCAGAATCTTCATGATGACATTGCTAGGGCACACCATTGGCAAACCCGGACCCAAAATCGCAATTTGATTCAGGACGAGAAATCAATCGATTTGAAGGTAATATTGGATCAACCCGCTCGGATTGCCCAGGTACCCAAACTTCAATGAATGAAGACTCTTCAAACTTGTCCAAAGCACCCCTTGAAGCCATTCGATGCTTGGCAGAATCTGTTCTCAGGGCGGAGTGCAATGCCGTTGCATCGGGAAATAAGATGGGTCAGAATACCCGTTGTATCATGATTTATCATTGATATCATGATGTATTTCATCATATTCGGTGCACTAGTGCTTCCCTGGATACCAATGCAATACCATGCGCCTTGTGGAAAATGTTTCCAGGTCGCTGTCGCCATGTCATCCCAGGCGAAGCTCAAGTAGAGTGACCGACAGAATTTGACACCTGACAGAACTGAGATTGGCCAATCGGTCAACGCGGTCAACGCGACCTGGCAACCGGGGTGTGATCTTGTTCTGTTCGATCGGTTTGATCTCATGTCAGGCCAAACCAAAACGATGGGAAAGCTGTTCCTGTTTGGTTCACCCTTCTATCTTTGCACACTATTTTTGGTCCAAAACTGCATTAGAGTTTGGGTAGCTATGCAGTTGTACTATGGGTAATTGTGCCATGGGCAATTGCTTTTCTTGCCGATCTGCTTTGCGCAGTTCGACCCTTGAAATCCCTTGCAAGCCTGCGAATGATCTTACGGCTGTGCTGAAAAGAGCCATCCGTGGCAACAAATGCAGGCATGCCAGTTTCACAGATCACAGATCATCATAGATCATCATAGATCACTGATGAAGTAGGTCACTAAGTAGGTGTCCTGCGTCCTAAAGCTCGGTGTGGAGTGAAAAGAAAGCTCTGCGGAACGGCAGGTCTTGCTGAAGGTGATGTTGTATTCCGAAAGGCACCATTTGGGGAATTTGTAGTGGCTCAGTGGCTCTTTATTTTGTTTCTGTGCAATGCCTCTTAAGCAAATCCAAGACTTTGCAAAGTGCGAGCCTTTGCATTGCAAATAGTCATACGAAGGTGCACCCTCAATGCATCGCTGTATATTCGCTCCTGAGAAGCCTGTTCTGAGACGAGATTGCAATCACTGATCCACTAGATTTTGAGTCCATGATCCATGAATGAATGCCCTGGGATGACTTGACCTTAAATGTTTGTTAGGGGATTGACAATTGGGGCGGGTGAAACATTACAATGTGGCCAGTTCATTTCATGTAAGCAACCGCTACAGGACATCTTCAAGTCCCAACAGTATCCTAGATTCAAGCCCCCCTCCACAGGGGTTCTTGAGGGGTGGTAATCCAGTCAAGTTGGCTTCACTTCTGACAAATTCCAGGGGCTTGCAATGATACCAGAATGGTTCCTGTCATTGGAACCTCCTAGGCTGTGCAGTGCCCACACCACTCATGAAAGTCAAGGATGGTGGATTCCAGCATGACGAAAAAAAGCCAATTGCAGATCTAAGGGGAAAATCTTGTGGACCAGCCAACTCCAATTGCCCTGTGGACCATCCTGTTGATCTTGTTTCACGATGAAGTTTTGGGAGGTTTCCACCTGGCATAGATTGGCATAGATTCCAGAATTCCAGCTGGCAGTCGTCTCTGCGATATCCGATCGATTCCAGGTCTCCAGAGCTACAGCAGCCTTCCCCTGCAGAGCACGACTGAATCGTTCCTTGCCAAGACCTTGCAGCATGGGGCACTGTTTGGTTGATATTTAATATGGTCAACTTTGCCTGCACGACACTCATGAGCTTTGAGTTTTCTCAAGGCAGAAGTTCAGCTATTCAACAGATGCATCATGGCTGCTGTTTTTTGCTGTTCCTAAGTTCCTAAGGTGCCGTTGCATCATGATTCATTTTGAGGTGGGCTGGATCCAGGTTGACGGATTTTCCAGGCCACAAGCCTAGCAGAGCGCCGAGCTTGGAGGTGCATTTGGCTCGGAGGCAGGCTAATATCAAGGAGCATCTTTCAGCAGGCATAGCAACGCATAGCAACCACTGCTTGGCACTAGCTGTGAGAAGGCGGAACTGTTTTAAGGTAGCTATATGATTCAAGGTACCAATCCTAGCTGAGTATAGCATGGTATAGCTAAATTAAAACATGTGGTGCCACCCCCTGTATGATTGCATGAAGATCTCTAAGCTCCATAAATCTCCATAAGAAAACTGCAGATTGCACACTTGCTTCCGTCATTCAGTGTGTTTATAAGCCATGACGGCAACTTCCACTGTGGACGACTTGCGGTGTTACTTCGAAACCTTCTACCGAGAGGGCGGGGAGTTCCAAAGTGAAGAGTACGAGGACAGCGAGGATTTCGATCATTCCTGGAAGCATCTTCGAACAGGCATCGTTGTGTGGAAAGATGCCATTGATTTGTCAACAGGGCCAGGTGCCAAGGCCTTCTTTCACTACACGGGGGAGCTGGCTTTCAGAAACATCACGGCCCTTGAGAAAGAAGCTGCAGAGGTATGGGCCTCACTGAAAACAGAGGGAGAAAGTGCAAACGCCTGGTGGGGGCGCGGTGTGTACAGCGTCCCCAAATCTCCCGACCAATGGGCAGACCAAATGGAACTCTTAGATAACAATTTCAGAAATATGATGAGGCGAGATATGGCACTTCATGGTGAAGAGTATGTGAAAAGAGAGTATCCACCACGTGCATCGTTCTGCATTCCTTTGCTCATCGACCCAGAGAATGCCTACGACATTTCAGTGAGGCCAACGCCTGAGATGGAGGCAGCGGGAAAGCCACCGGGCATGAATCTCGGTGACAAGCTGTTGAATGAGCCCGGACAGCCAGAGCGCTGCTGTGTGGTTCTCCGGGTGGCTGGGGAGGACGGCGTTGCCAATGCTCGAGCTCGCCTGTTAGATGCTCTGCGAGCACGCGAAGCGGCTGCTCAGAGTCCTGGCCTCGAGATTGCTGCCAAAACGCCTTTGGGGGTTGCTCTGATGAAGCGAGGCTACTTTCCCGAGAGCAAGATCCTGCTAACAAATGTTCTGGAGGCCCAGGAGCGCACCCTCGGTGCCGAGCATCCTTCCACATTGGCCTCAGTCCACAATTTGGCAGATTGCCTCAAAGCTAGGGGCCGGCTGAAAGATGCAGAAGCGCTCCACAGGAGAGCTTTGGAGGCCCGTGAGCGCACCCTCGGTGCCGAGCATCCTTCCACATTGGCCTCAGTCAACAATTTGGCAAATTGCCTCAAAGACATGGGCCAGCTGAAAGATGCAGAAGCGCTCTACAGGAGAGCTTTGGAGGCCCGTGAGCGCACCCTCGGTGCCGAGCATCCTGACACATTGGGATCAGTCAACGATTTAGCAAATTGCCTCAGAGAGATGGGCCAGCTGAAAGATGCAGAAGCGCTCTACAGGAGAGCTTTGGAGGCCCGTGAGCGCACCCTCGGTGCCGAGCATCCTTCCACATTGGGCTCAGTCAACAATTTGGCAAATTGCTTCAGAGCCAGGGGCCAGCTGAAAGATGCAGAAGTGCTCTACAGGAGAGCTTTGGAGGCCAAGGAGCGCACCCTCGGTGCCGAGCATCCTTCCACATTGTTCTCAGTCGGCAGTTTGGCAGAGTGCCTCAGACAGATGGGCCAGCTGAAAGATGCAGAAGTGCTCCACAGGAGAGCTTTGGAGGCCCAGGAGCGCACCCTCGGTGCTGAGCATCCTTCCACATTGGGCTCAGTCAACAATTTGGCGATTTGCTTCCGAGATAGGGGCCAGCTGAAAGATGCAGAAGTGCTCCACAGGAGAGCTTTGGAGGCCGAGGAGCGCACCCTCGGTGCCGAGCATCCTTCCACATTGGGCTCAGTCAACAATTTGGCAGATTGCCTCAGTGAGATGGGCCAGCTGAAAGATGCAGAAGCACTCTACAGGAGAGCTTTGGAGGCCCGTGAGCGCACCCTCGGTGCCGAGCATCCTTCCACATTGAGCTCAGTCGGCAATTTGGCGATTTGCCTCGAAGCCATGGGCCAGCTGAAAGATGGAGAAGCGCTCTACAGGAGAGCTTTGGAGGCCAAGGAGCGCACCCTCGGTGCCGAGCATCCTTCCACACTGCGCTCAGTCGGCAATTTGGCGATTTGCTTCAAAGCCATGGGCCAGCTGAAAGATGCAGAAGTGCTGTACAGGAGAGCTTTGGAGGCCCAGGAGCGCACCCTCGGTGCCGAGCATCCTTCCACATTGAACTCAGTCAACAATTTGGCAAGGTGCCTCCAAGCTAGGGGGCAGCGGAAAGATGCAGAAGCGCTTTACAGGAGAGCTTTGGAGGCCCAGGAGCGCATCCTCGGTGCCGAGCATCCTGACACATTGCGCTCAGGCAACAATTTGGCAAATTGTCTCAGAGCCATGGGCCAGCTGAAAGATGCTTTGAAATAGCCTGAACGGATTAGCCAGTAAATGCCTCCGCTTGGCTTTATTTCGGTAAGGTTTCACCACGGAAAAAGGCGATCCTGCGGTCGACTATCACCTCGCCACTTTCCTGACATGATATTTTGAATCTGAATTGCTTCAACATCATGTCCTATAGTGAGGAACCACCACAAGTGTCCATAAGTGTTTCATGTTGTAGACGCAATCACAACCGATGATCCCCGTGGGTCAAGTTGGTTGAAGATGCACAGACCTCACCATGCGAAACGCTGCCATCGGCCGAGGTTCAACATGCATCGCCCAGTCCACACGGCCTCCGCCCAGCCCTCAGCTCACGGAACAGACTTCATGCGACATGAGAAGCAGCAACCTGCGGCTTATGGAGCTTCTTCATTGAGCTATCCTAAGCAATGATCATCTACCTAAGGACCAACAAAAAAACAATGGTCCATGGTTCATTGTTTATTATGCCTCTAACACTTGGCGTTATGTTTTCCGTCAAAGGTCCAGATTGCATCATGAATAATATTCTCCTGTTCTGTGGTGCCCACATGTGGCGGGTCACATCTTGAATTGGCAAGCTGTATTGGAATGCTAGGAATATTTCTTGAACCCATGGGGAATCTTAAGCATCACCGTTGAGGGGTGGTTCTTGTAGATGATAAAATGATTCCACCAACGTCTGACAGGGTGATATCTTTCGCATGGGGACAGCCGACAGGTCATCATAGCCATGGATGAGTGATGAAACTTCGCGCGAAATGTTGGAGGTCTGACATGTTGGAAACATTTACAATGTTTTCTTGTTTGAGATCTCATGGCTGGCACGTCCATTTGGATAAACTGGCGCACATCCAAAAGCTGCAGTCTTGATGCGAAATATGATGAACTCCAGTGGATTTGGGGCAGACAGCAGACGCTGTATCCCATGCATGCCAAAAACTGGCGAAATCGTAGATGACGGAAAATGTCGCTGAAAATGTCTCACTGAGTGTTTGAATAAATATGAATAAATAATAGCTCAACATAGCTCAACACAATTGACCCAGAAAGGAGGGAGCCAGATCCTGGACATCTAAAAATGGCGCTTATCCCTGAGTCCTAAGTGCAGGTACCCCATCATTCCTTCGCCATTCTTTCACCGAGCACGTCATGATTTGATGGTTACTTCTTGAATCCCCAATATCGGTCAGTTGGTCAAATCTCCATGGTTCTTGGCCAATATCAGCCGTTTTGGTGGAATTCCTTTTCTTTATTTGGTTATGTTGAAGATTCCCCGTTTTGGATCGTTTCGGACCATTTTGGTAGGTTGAAGTCGGCAAATTTGGGATGGTCGAGCTGCCTTAATGAGTTTGTTTCGCTGGTGGATACCTCAAAATGACAATTTTATTGTGACAAAGGGGATATTACATTGTCCCAATTTGAGATCTACCTATTTTGCGCGCGCTCCCCATGAAAGTCAAGGATGGTGGATTCCAGCATGACGAAAACCACGCCAATTGCAGATCTAAGGAGAAAATCTTGTGGACCAGCCAACTCCAATTGCCCTGTGGACCATCTTGTTGGAATGTTTCACGATGAAGTTTTGGGAGGTCTCCTGGCATAGATTCCAGAATTCCAGCTGGCAGTCGTCTCTGCGATATCCGATCGATTCCAGGTCTCCAGAGCTACAGCAGCCTTCCCCTGCAGAGCCCGACGGAATCGTTCCTTGGCACCAAGACCGGGCAGCGTGGGGCGTGGGGCACTGTTTGGTTGATATTTAATATGGTCAACTTTGCCTGCACGACACTCATGAGCTTTGAGTTTTCTCAAGGCAGAAGTTCAGCTATTCAACAGATGCATCATGGCTGCTGTCTTTTGCTGTTCCTAAGTTCCTAAGGTGCCGTTGCATCATGATTCATTTTGAGGTGGGCTGGATCCAGGTTGACGGATTTTCCAGGCCACAAGCCTAGCAGAGCGCCGAGCTTGGAGGTGCATTTGGCTCGGAGGCAGGCTAATATCAAGGAGCATCTTTCAGCAGGCATAGCAACGCATAGCAACCACTGCTTGGCACTAGCTGTGAGAAGGCGGAACTGTTTTAAGGTAGCTATATAATTCAAGGTACCAATGCAGTCAAGATACCAATCCTAGCTGGGTATGGCATGGTATAGCTAAATTAAAACATTTGGTGCCACCCCCCGTATGATTGCATGAAGATCTCTAAGCTCCATAAATCTCCATCAGAAAACTGCAGATTGCACACTTGCTTCCGTCATTCAGTGTGTTTATAAGCCATGACGGCAATTTCCACTGTGGACGACTTGCGGCGTTACTTCGAAACTCTCTACCGAGAGGGTGGGGAGTTCCAAAGTGAAGAGTACGAGGACAGCGAGGATTTCAATCATTCCTGGAAGCATCTTCGAACAGGCATCGTTGTCTGGAAAGATGCCATTGATTTGTCAGCAAGGCCAGGTGCCAAGGCTTTCTTTGACTACACGGGGGAGCTGGCTTTCAGAAACATCACGGCCCTTGAGAAAGAAGCTGCAGAGGTATGGGCCTCACTCAAAACAGAGGGAGAAAGTGCAAACGCCTGGTGGGGGCGCGGTGTGTACAGCGTCCCTAAATCTCCCGACAAATGGGCAAACCAGATGGAACTCTTAGATAACAATTTTAGAAACATGATGAAGAGGGATGTGGCACTTCATGGTGAAGAGTATGTGAAAAGAGAGTATCCACCACGTGCATCGTTCTGCATTCCTTTGCTCATCGACCCAGAGAATGCCTACGACATTTCAGTGAGGCCAACGCCTGAGATGGAGGCAGCGGGAAAGCCACCGGGCATGAATCTCGGTGACAAGCTGTTGAATGAGCCCGGACAGCCAGAGCGCTGCTGTGTGGTTCTCCGGGTGGCTGGGGAGGACGGCGTTGCCAATGCTCGAGCTCGCCTGTTAGATGCTCTGCGAGCACGCGAAGCGGCTGCTCAGATTCCTAACCTCAAGATTACCGCGAAAGCGCGCTTGGGGAATGCTCTGAGGCAGCGAGGATACTTACCGGAAAGCAAGATCCTGCTAACAGATGTTCTGGAGGCCCGTGAGCGCACCCTCGGTGCCGAGCATCCTTCCACATTGGATTCAGTCAACAATTTGGCAAATTGTCTCAGAGCCATGGGCCAGCTGAAAGATGCAGAAGTGCTCTACAGGAAAGCTTTGAAGGCCCGTGAGCGCAGCCTCGGTGCCGAGCATTTTGAGACATTGGGCTCAGTCAACAATTTGGCAATTTGTCTCATAGCCATGGGCCAGCTGAAAGATGCAGAAGCGCTCCACAGGAGAGCTTTGGAGGCCTGTGAGCGCACCCTCAGTGCCGAGCATCCTTACACATTGGGCTCAGTCAGCAATTTGGCAAATTGCCTCAGACGCATGGGCCAGCTGAAAGATGCAGAAGTGCTCTTCAGGAGAGCTTTGGAGGCCTGTGAGCGCACCCTTGGTGCCGAGCATCCTTTCACATTGGGCTCAATCAACAATTTGGCAGATTGCCTCGAAGCCATGGGCCAGCTGAAAGATGCAGAAGTGCTCCACAGGAGAACTTTGGAGGCCAAGGAGCGCACCCTCGGTGCCGAGCATCCTTCCACATTAGTCTCAGTCAACAATTTGGCACTTTGCCTCAGAGCCATGGGCCAGCTGAAAGATGCAGAAATGCACCACAGGAGAGTTTTGGAGGTCCGTGAGCGCACCCTCGGTGCCGAGCATCCTGACGCATTGGGCTCAGTCAGCAATTTGGCAATTTGCCTCAGTGAGATGGGTCAGCTGCAAGATGCAGAAGCGCTCCACAGGAGAGCTTTGGAGGCCCGTGAGCGCACCCTCGGTGCCGAGCATCCTTCCACAGTGGACTCAGTCAACAATTTGGCACTTTGCCTCAGTGAGATGGGCCAGCTGAAAGATGCAGAAGCGCTCTACAGGAGAGCTTTGGAATAGCCTGAACGGAATGGCCCGTAAATGCCTCAGCTTGGTTTATTTCGGTAAGGTTTCACCACGGAAAAAGGCGATCCTGCGGTCGACTATCACCTCGCCACTTTCCTGACATAATATTTTGAATGTGAATTGCTTTAACATCACGTCCTATAGTGAGAGTCAGAACCACCACAAGTGTCCATAAGTGTTTCACTCATGTTGTAGACGCAGTCACAACCGATGATCCCCGTGGGTCAAGTTGGTTGAAGATGCACAGACCTCACCATGTGAAACGCCGCCATCGCCCGAGGTTCAACAGGCATCGCCCAGTGATTCCACACGGCTTTTCCGCCCAGCCCTCAGCTTACGGAACCGACTTCATGCGACATGAGAAGCAGCAACCTGCGGTTGCTTATGGAGCAATAAAAAAAAACAATGGTCCATGGTTCATTGTTGATTATACCTCTAACACTTGGCGTGATGTTTTCCGTCGAAGGTCCCGATTGCATAATATTCTCTTGTTCTGTGGTGCCCACATGTGGCGGGTCACATCTTGAATTGGCAAGCTGTATTGGAATGCTAGGAATATTTTTTGAACCCATAGGGAATCTTAAGCATCACGTTGAGGGGTGGTTCTTGTAGATGATAAAATGATTCCACCAACGTCTGACAGGGTGATATCTTTCGCATTCGGACAGCTGACTGCTCATCATGGCCATGGATGAGTGATGAAACTTAGTGCGAAATGTTGGAGGTCTGACATGTTGGAAACATTGTTTTTTTTTGTTCGAGAGCTCATGGCTGGCACGTCCATTTGGAGAAACTGGCGCACATCCAAAAACTGCAGTCTTGATGCGAAATATGATGATGAACTCCAGCGCATACGCTGTATCCCATTTTGGGGTAGACAGCATACGCACCCCATTTTGGATGCCAAAAACTGGCGAAATCGTAGATGACGGAAAATGTCGTTGAAAATTTCTCTGAGTGTTTGAAAAATAATAGCTCAACATAGCTCAACATAGCTCAACACAATTGACCCAAGAGGGAGCCAGATCCTGGACATCTAAAAATGGCGCTTATCCCTGAGTCCTAAGTGCAGGTACCCCATCATTCCTTCGCCATTCTTTCACCGAGCACGTCATGATTTGATGGTTACTTCCTGAATCCCCAATATCGGTCAAATGGTCAAATCTCCATGGTTCTTGGCCAAAATCACCGCGTTTGCGCAGTTGAACTCAGCCGTTTTGGTGGAATTCCTTTTCTTTATTTGGTTATGTTGAAGATTCCCCGTTTTGGATCGTTTCGGACCATTTTTGTAGGTTGAAGTCGGCAAATTTGGGATGGTCGAGCTGCCTTAATGAGTTTGTTTCGCTGGTGGATACCTCAAAATGACAATTTTATTGTGGCAAAGGGGATATTACATTGTCCCAATTTGAGATCTACAGGTACCTATTTTGTGTGCGCTCCCCATGAAAGTCAAGGATGGTGGATTCCAGCTGCAGATCTAAGGGGAAAATCTTGTGGACCAGCCAACTCCAATTGCCCTGTGGACCATCTTGTTGATCTTGTTTCACGATGAAGTTTTGGGAGGTCTCCTGGCGTAGATTCCAGAATTCCCGCTGGCAGTGGTCTCTGCGATATCCGATCAATTCCAGGTCTCCAGAGCTACAGCAGCCTTCCCCTGCAGAGCCCGACGGAATCGTTCCTTGCCAAGACCTTGCAGCATGGGGCACTGTTTGGTTGATATTTAATATGGTCAACTTTGCCTGCACGACACCCATGAGCTTTGAGTTTTCTCAAGGCAGAAGTTCAGCTATTCAACAGATGCATCATGGCTGCTGTTTTTTGCTGTTCCTAAGTTCCTAAGGTGCCGTTGCATCATGATTCATTTTGAGGTGGGCTGGATCCAGGTTGACGGATTTTCCAGGCCACAAGCCTAGCAGAGCGCCGAGCTTGGAGGTGCATTTGGCTCGGAGGCAGGCTAATATCAAGGAGCATCTTTCAGCAGCATAGCAACGCATAGCAACCACTGCTTGGCACTAGCTGTGAGAAGGCGGAACTGTTTTAAGGTAGCTATATAATTCAAGGTACCAACGCATTCAAGGTACCAATCCTAGCTCGGTATAGCATGGTATAGCTAAATTAGAACATTTGGTGCCACCCCCTGTATGATTGCATGAAGATCTCTAAGCTCCATAAATCTCCATCAGAAAACTGCAGATTGCACACTTGCTTCCGTCATTCAGTGCGTTTATAAGCCATGACGGCAACTTCCACTGTGGACTTGCGGCGTTACTTCGAAACCTTCTACCGAGAGGGTGGGGAGTTCCAAAGTGAAGAGTACGAGGACAGCGAGGATTTCAATCATTCCTGGAAGCATCTTCGAACAGGCATCGTTGTATGGAAAGATGCCATTGATTTGTCAGCAAGGCCAGGTGCCAAGGCTTTCTTTCACTACACGGGGGAGCTGGCTTTCAGAAACATCACCGCCCTTGAGAAAGAAGCTGCAGAGGTATGGGCCTCACTCAAAACAGAGGGAGAAAGTGCAAACGCGTGGTGGGGGCGTGGTGTGTACAGCGTCCCTAAATCTCCCGACCGATGGGCAGACCGAATGGAACTCTTAGATAACAATTTCCGAAACATGATGAAAAGAGATGTGGCACTTCATGGTGAAGAGCATGTGAAAAGAGAGTATCCACCACGTGCATCGTTCTGCATTCCTTTGCTCATCGACCCAGAGAATGCCTACGACATTTCAGTGAGGCCAACGCCTGAGATGGAGGCAGCAGGAAAGCCACCGGGCACGAATCTCGGCGGCAAGCTGTTGAATGAGCCCGGGCAGCCAGAGCGCTGCTGTGTGGTTCTCCGGGTGGCTGGGGAGGACGGCGTTGCCAATGCTCGAGCTCGCCTGTTAGATGCTCTGCGAGCACGCGAAGCGGCTGCTCAGATTCCTGGCCTCAAGATTGCCGCGAAAGCGCGTTTGGGGAACGCTCTGATGAAGCGAGGCTACTTCCCGGAAAGCAAGATCCTGCTAACAGATGTTCTGGAGGCCCGTGAGCGCACCCTCGGCGCCGAGCATCCTGACACATTGGCCTCAGTCAACAATTTGGCAACTTGCCTCACTGCCATGGGCCAGCTGAAAGATGCAGAAGTGCTGTACAGGAGAGCTTTGGAAGACCGTGAGCGCACCGTTGGTGCCGAGCATCCTTCCACATTGGCCTCAGTCAACAATTTGGCAACTTGCCTCACTGCCATGGGCCGGCTAAAAGATGCAGAAGTGCTCTACAGGAGAGCTTTGGAGGCCTGTGAGCGCACCCTCGGTGCCGAGCATCCTTCCACATTGCGCTCAGTCAACAATTTGGCGATTTGCTTCAGAAAGATGGGCCAGCTGAAAGATGCAGAAGCGCTCTACAGGAGAGCTTTGGAAGCCCAGGAGCGCACCCACGGTGCCGAGCATCCTGACACATTGGTCTCAGTCCACAATTTGGCAACTTGCCTCCAAGCGAGGGGCCAGCTGAAAGATGCAGAAGTGCTGTACAGGAGAGCTTTGGAGGCGCGTGAGTGCTCCCTCAGTGCCGAGCATCCTTCCACATTGGGCTCAGTCAACAATTTGGCAAATTGCCTCACAGCCATGGGCCGGCTGAAAGATGCAGAAGTGCTGTACAGGAGAGCTTTGGAGGCCCGTGAGCGCACCCTCGGTGCCGAGCATCCTGGCACGTTGGGCTCGGTCGACGGTTTGGCGATGTGCCTGAGAGACATGGGCCAGCTGAAAGATGCAGAAGTGCTCTCTAGGAGAGCTTTGGATGCCCGTGAGCGCACCTTCGGTGCCGAGCATCTTGACGCATTGGCCTCAGTCAACAA